>CM054124.1:20505000-20785000 GCA_028751855.1 Ambrosia trifida
TGGATTGATCGATTGGAAAATTAGGGCTCGTATGCTATGATTTGGGGATAAACATGATTTCGCATATGTTATATAATTTTAATCAACTGAAACCAAACACAACCACTGGTCTGGACCAAGTGGTTGTGCTTGGTGCTTGCTTAGCCGGCCACGCGGGTTCGAAACCCGGCAGCCACATCCATTCATTTCTTTTCTTTTTTTTCTTCTTTGTATTATCAACTTTATATATATATTATTTATATCTTATAAATTCATTTTAAAATACTAAAACATTTTTAAAAATTCTACAAAAATTATTTTGTACTAATCTGATGAAAAAGTTTAACTTACAATTTTTAGTTTTCAAAAATTTACTTATTTAATATATTTAATAAATAAATCAATTTTATTCTATTATATTTATAAAATTCTATAAAAATATCAAAACAATTTTATAAATTTTCACAAAAATTATTCTGAGTTTTTATAACATTAAACTTTTCAGAAATGATTTTTATTTCTGAAAAATCCTTTATTTAATATTTGTAATCAATTTTTGTTAGTTTTAATCATAATAAATTCATTTTTCAATATTTTTGCACCAAAATTTTATACAAATTATTTCTGACTATTTGGAACAGAAATATAATTTTTAAACTAATAATTCTTTAATTTTAGTATTTTTAAATATTAAAATTAAATTTTGACAATTTGTTATAAATAGATTTAATATTCTATTTTAAAGAAAATAATTTTATAAAAATTATTTTTATACTTTAAACTCATTATTGTGACCATCTTAAATTCAAATTTTATAAAAAGATTTTTGTTCATTTATTTACAAAAATTCCCTCAATTATCCAACATTTTTAATATTAATCAAACGAGCATTGATCCCCAATTCGAAGCCCTAAAACATATACATTTGTAGACTAGATAGACTTAGACATATTTATTACCTTATTATAGGGTGATACTTGGCATATTTGGGTAACACCACTATTCAATTTTTCAACAGATATAACATTTTGCTAAGGTGAGTTTACATAGCCCCTTTTCTCTATTTTCACTATTTTTGGGGTGAAACATGTTTAAACATTTTATACTATCATTTACTCATATTTACTTGTGATTCAATTACATCATCATTCTATCATTTGATTGTAACAAAAAGACACAGTACAATCATTAACAATGATCAAGCCGCCTGTTTAGATTATAGCGCTATAGGTCTGACAAACCCATCCCCCCGCATAAATTCAGGGATGATCGAAAGCAGTAACAACATTAGACTAACTTGTGAGTTAGGCCTCAGTCGACACAAGGTTTGATTGTACAAAGACGCATTGTTACATGTTGGTATCATACTCTATCATCATACAACTGTGAATGTTGTACAAACTATTGCTATCAAGTATTTACAAAAAAACCTATGTATTCTCACCAACTTTTGTTGACCCAAAATATTTTCAACTTAACATGTTTCAGGTTCTACTTGCTTGAAGATTTGAATTAATGCTTGAAGATGTGTGCATAGTTTTATTCAATTTGATGTACGAATTCTTGTAGAACAATTGTATGTAATTTATTTAAATCATTTGATGAAATTTATTATTCGCCATGAGCTACTGAACAATCATCAATACGTGTCACCTCGGGGTGTTACAGGGGGGGGGAGGGAAGGAATAATATTATTGTGTGTAAATTTAAAAAAAATAAAAATAAACCAATCAACAATATGCAAGCCCTAATCAGATTCAGCCATGTGGCAAAAACAATGCCCCCACGCATGTGGAGAATCTCCCCCCCCCCCCCCCCCCCTTCCCCCTCACTCCGGACGGTCTAACATGTGTAAAGAGAGAACACGGCGGGGAAGAGAAGAATTATAATTTCTACAATCGTTGGAAAGTGAAGAAGCAAAAGATGGTGGCCGGGGGACAGATGGTGGAGAAGGTAGGTCGACGGTTTGTGTGGTGGCCGTGGTGTTGCTGCTCACTGTTGTTCTGTGTATCCGTTTCTTTTTTTTTTTTTTTTGTTATTATATTATTATTTAGATTGATAATTTGATGATTAAATACTTGTATTATCATGTATGAATCAAACTGGACCAAAATATAAGTTATAATAGATAAATCATAAATGATCAAATACGTTTTAACTTTAAGGTTCTAAATTTTTAGAGGGGGGCTAATAAATTTTTCTTTTTCATATGTTAAAATTTATCCATTAAATTTTTTTGGCCCCTCGGATAAACGGGTCTCGGCCGTAGGTGCAGCTTGCCCACCCCACGGCCGGCCCTGACACAAATCAACTTTGTCTCCAAATATGTTAATCAAATCAACTTCCCTTCCAAATATGTGAATTCAAGTACCTAGAAGAAAAGTTTGATATTATTCCATTTTACATGTTTATAACGTGTTAATAGTATAATTTTGCTAAGAGTCGCAACTTTAGATTCCGCTTGAGGACATCATAAAAGTTAAGCCGGCTCTAGTTCCAACCCTATGTATCCTTAGTTATGATCTACCACTTGAATAGTTTCATAAAAATAATTATGGAAAAACAACCTGATTTATGTTTTTTTTCCTCGTTAACATTCTTACGTACAAAAAAGCAACATGCTTTCTTAATTTTAATATAAAAGTCTTCTAATACCTTATTATTGTTTAATACATGTTTATCATAATATTAAAATGAATATTAGTTTTCAAAAATAACATTTTTTGGTTAAACCGAAGGAAGTAAATAAAATAACAAATTTGTCGGTGAGCAACTAGCTAGTCTCAAGTAATACATATGATAGCAAATAATATTCATATTCACATAAAATGCTATTTGTTTAGTTTAAATGCTATTTAAGGTAGAATTAATAACTTTGGTCCCCTATTCTGATGGGAAGCATCAAGCATGTACTACAACGCTACCAATTTATGGTGGTATCTTCATGTCCAAATCCTAGTATTTCGGCATCATTAAAGGCGTTAGGGGTGCTACTAGAATGCAACTTTTCTTTCACTGATTTTAATCAATTATGCACTGTCACATCACTTAACTGATTTACTTCACTGATTCACTTTTTTGTAGGCAACACTCCACCGTTTCTTGTTTTTTTTATTTAAATACAAATGCAAATCTTTTTTTTTTTTAAATACACACGATTTATTGCTCTACCAAACCGTCAGTCCGTAATCAACTCCACTCAACATGGTCAAAAATATTTATGTCCATTTAAGTCGGTCTTATCTAACCGTCAGGAAAATTGAATTTGTACATGCAATACGGTTGAGAATTTTTGTATATAAACTACGGTGGTGAAAAAACAATTCAACATCAACAAAACCAACAAAAATAACTCGCTGGACCGAAACTGAAGAAATTGCTCTGGTCGTGTCCGTTAGAGACGCACAAAACGACCCATCCTTGCAACGCCAACGCCGCCAAGGCTCCGGGAGTAGGAACACACGCTTCTAGGACCGTGTCTTGGGTGACTTCAAAGCCCAAGTCGGCGAGAACGACCGCACAATTGAGAGCCTACAGAGGAAATGGAACGATCTAAAAAACAAATGTGATCGGTGGACCACCTGCTATGAGCAAACCATGACCCGGCACCCATGCATTGTGTCGGAGTTGGCTCTGGAGTTGACCCAGGTGACGTATGCGGGTCGTTATAACGACAACTTTGAGCATCTCCAAGCCTGGCAACTCATGCGTGAACTCTAGTTATCTAATATATTTTTATGTATTTTATTTATGTTTAATATTAATAAATATTGTTTTATGTTTTTTATTTACTTTTGGTTGAATTTATTTTAACACTAAACGGTTTACTTAAAAAAAAATAAACAAAAATGTTGCTTCCAAACGGTTATAAATAATTAAAAAAGGAATTAAAGTAAATAAAAATTCAGCAAATACACGGTTACCAGCCCGTTAGATAGAACCAGAAAACGGTCCACAGGACCCCTACCAGCACGGGTGGCGATGGTGTTACCGTGCTGATAATGAGGTACCCGTGCCCAATTCTAATAGCATCCCGTCCCCTAAGATCCCAATACATGCCATTACTCTTCTATAACTGACCCTATGAGGCTATATTTGTCTACACGTAGAGTCTAAAAGTTTTAATGCATCGACTTATACATACATGGATTGCTTGATGGTGGTTGGGCTACCATCGGGTCAAATACATTGATGCATTGATCTTTTCGACTAAGCCCGATTGGTATTGACGATCTCTCAGAATGAGCTTCCTAGTCTGGGTTTCTGAAAATTGTGGTGAAGAGACCTATTCAATAATTTAGATTTTGGTTAGAGTAGACCATTCATATTAGGTTACCTATATTTAGTAATGAAACCAGACATTTTTAACCGGAGGGTTACAACTTAAAATATATTTTTAACATTACTATATATTAATTTGCAAACTACTTTGAATAGTAGTTTGCAAATGAATAGTAATAATATTATTATTTTATTTATATTATTATTTTATTTCAAAACTTTATTATATTATATACAATTAATATATTATACCGATCCTGACAATACCGATACCGAACGGTTCGGTATCGGTACGGTACCGGTATGGTAAAATACCGATACGATACCGATCCCGTACCAATACCGATAATACCGAAACCATGGTTCGGTATCGGTATGGTATCGGTATTTTACCTTAAAATACCGATACCATACCGATCCCGTACCGATACCGATAATACCAAAACCGAAAATCCATAAATATGGGTACCGATACCGATCCCGAAACCATTCGGTTCGGTATCAGTTCGGTACGGTATCGGGATCGGGACGGGACGGGATCGGTATTCGGCCTTGTATGCTCATCCCTAATTAATATATTATATACTATTATTTTATTCAAAAACTTTATTATATTATACACTATTAATATATTATATACTATTATTTTATTAAAACAATTTATTATATTATATACTATTAATATAAATAACATAATCGTATGTAATTTCGTTACAAATTTCACGTGTTACCTTATGTGTAGATTTCTTTATGTTTTTTAACGTTTACAACCAAAATGGAATATCGATTGTATAATTCATTGATTGATTAACACCTCATCTAAATCTCGATTGTAAAACGCGCAACGCGCGTGATTTTATACAACTAGTTATATTAAAACTCTAAAAGCACAAAATCAATGGCTCGCTTATAATGTTAACCAATACAATTTTTATTAATAGCTTTGTTTAAATTATTTTATCAAAGGTTTTCTAATACTATATCTTGAAAATTATATCTCAATTATATATCTTGCTAAATTTTTATTATAAAAGCTGAATATATATCCCAGTGAATGTTATATATATATATATATATATATATATATATATATAGAGAGAGAGAGAGAGAGAGAGAGAGAGAGAGATTAAGTATAAAATGAAAACCCTTTTAAGTTGAGAAAACATTCAAAAACCCATGTAAATAAACATTATTTTTTTTTGAAAAAATAACCAATGTAAAATACATGTTAAGAGTTTTGGGAAAAAAAAAAAAGCGCCGACGGATTTTTTTTTAAAAAAATATTATTAAATCACAATTTCACATAAATCTTTTATTTATTTAATATTTATTTTCTTAACTAATTCTTTTTATATTTCCGCTAAGAGAGAACTACACAATTAGTCCTTGTGGTTTATTATTAGTTTCACCTTTGAGTATTAAGGTTTAAAAGTTTCATGTTAAGGTGTTAAGTTTAGTTTTTGTAACATAATAGAGTATTAGCACTAACGGGGGTTAATATTTAACTGAGTTTACCCTCAAGTGACTAATGGTAAACCACAAGGACCAAAGGTGAAACTTAAGTGAGCCCACCACCATTAGTGCTAGTACCCTATTATATTACAAAAACTAAACTTAACACCTTAATATGAAACCTTTAAACTTTAATACTCAAAGGTGAAACTAATGGTAAACCACAAGGACTAATTATGTAGTTCTCTCAATATTTAAAACTTTAGTGGGACTTACCACCCACCTCCTTCTTCACTTTCACCCAACACCATCTTTACCTTTCACTACTACAATCAACCACCATCTCCTCCACCTTTCACCTGCTCATCACCAGCATCCACCCACCGACCCGTCGAAACCCAAACCTGCAACCGTCGCAGCTCAACTGCAGAAATGTAACACTTGTATTTTTTCGTATTTTCCATTCTAGTCCTTGTATTCTTGTAATCCCGAGCTTATGATCAATGAAAAAGTATTTTATCAATTGCATTTAATCTTAATCTATTTCATTTATTCTATAAATTCTATGTGACGCAAACTCTATATTTGACAAATTCCAAATTCGCCTTTACTCGCTTCTTTTATGTTACTCGTACCAATTCTTGACGAGTCGTCAATATAATTTATCCTAATCAATTTAGAAACTCATTTAGTTAAGATCTTAATATATATTTATTTTAAATAAAACACACACACACACACACACACACACACACATATATATATATATATATATAGTATAAGGATAAATGGAAAACCCTCCTAAATTGGAAAACTCTGGAAACTCTAACTTCCCGAGCTTTTTTCATATGAAAATTTTAGGGTATGTAATATACATGATTTTAAGCATTTTGAGCCAAAAAAAAAATCAAAAAAGCGCCAAGTACTTTAAAAAAAAATAAGTTTTTGGGTAACACATTGTTAACACATGTTAATTTCGCTTAACATGTGTTACCCGAAAACTTATTTAAAAAAAAAAAAAAAGTGTTCGGCGCTTTTGATTTTTTTTGCTCAAAATTCTTAAAATCATGTATATTACATGCCCTAACATTTTCAGGCCTTAAAAAGCTTGGGAAGTCAGAGTTTCTAGAGTTTTCCAGTTTAAAAGGGTTTTCCATAGATCCTTACGCTATATATATATATATATATATATATATATATATATATATATATATATATATATATATATATTACAATACTTTAAGTTAAAAAAAAAACAAACAAAAAAAAACGTGACTTTAGTCACTTTTACTTTGTCACAACAAATAACAAACAACATAAGTCAGACTTATGTTTTCATTTGACTCTTTTTAAAAAAAAAAAAAACTCGATTGATCAGTACAGGAACACTAGGATTATTACTTATAATAATTAAAATTAATCCCCATTTAATCTCCTCCCAACCACCCCATTAACTCTATTTAATACCCAACCACATTAACCACCTATAAATACAACCCCTCTCTACACCTTAATCTCTTGTTCACCTCATTTCTACCTAAAACTCTCTCTAATCCTCAAGGTTTTTTAGCAAACTTCCTGAAAACACATCAGTATGTTTCTAAGCTCAAACCTTCAATTCTTTTCCATTTTTCTTCTTCTTTTTCATCTAAAAATCCTTGGAGAAACCTCTAGGATCTTCCCCATATTTATCCACAGAAGTGTGATAAGGGTAGAGCACCTAAAAGAGGTTCCAAAGGTGGTTGTTTTTCTGAATTATATAATAATATAAACCTATACTTTCAAGTTTCTATCTTACTAGCTTATTATTAATCCTTGGAAGGTTTGTGGTTACACCCTACCTTACCAACTCTCTTGACCCTTCTTGTGCTATGGATTTATCCACACTAGAAAGGGGAAATCCCGTGTCCAAAACCCACGTTTATTCCATAAGCGAAGTGGTTATGACATGAACCTATCAAATGGATTCACATTCCTAACTTTATACCATCCGAATCATCTATGATGGTTTTGTGCTTGGTCTAACTTAATCTCATGACCATCCGGATTGCCCTAAAGGCAATTTGTGCTTGGTTTGCCTAAAAGGCTTGCATGACTCTCGTGAATCTGTAACCTAAAACTCGAACCTAAAACTCTAATTCTTAATTTTAGTTAATCGGAGCTAAAGCTTAATCTTCCAAGACTTATCTTTGGAACTATATCAAGACGCACCCAAAGGTGAGTACATACTTGTCTCCCTTTTATTCTTTATTCTTTGGGGCTCAACATGTATCACTATCAAAACTTAAACGATTTCATACTCTTAAAACTATTATGCTCAATCTAAATGCTTATATGCTATGCCATGCTAGAATTCTAAGTCTTACATACAAATGTACGATTAGCCAACAACCCACCTTACATGTATAGCGCTATAGGTTGACACGCCGCCCCCTTTATGGGTCATGATAAGATGAAGTCTTTTGTGTTATCGAGTGTTGTTGCCGTTTGTATGGTTCTACATGCATATGCTTATAACATGATGATTCGAGTAGATTTTCTTATACTATGTACTTAGACTCAAAACTAGTATGCTCACCAATGCTTTATGTGTTGACGGATATTTTATACATGTTACAGGAAATATTTAATGCAGGTTTATCAAGAAAACTACTTAGGAATGGACTAGAAACACACGCTAGTTTAAATTCTATATTTTGATGTTGTACTTTCCATTTTATGAAACAATTTGTGTTCTGTTATCTTTTTAGACAATGATTATGCTATGAATGAAATTTTATCTTTAAATTATATTGTCAGGAATTCTAGTGTCATGAAGTCTTTGAACAATCTACCACAAGTCTCGCCCCGATGTATTCCGCCATCGGTTGGGGTGTGACAGATTGGTATCAGAGCCATGACTATAGGGAATTAGGAAAAATTTCCATGTTTGACCTAGACTATAGTTAAAAACCTTTTGACCATTCCTTTTGTCATGCTTAATATACTTGTTCTCCCTATCTTGCTCCTACTTTATTCTTTTGGTCTTTAAAACTTACATTCCTAGTTGGTGGATTATTCTACACTCGAAGAGACTTGTATACCACAAACGTAAAGAAAATCACCAAAATAGGCGTGAAACCCTCACTTTGGTGATAACTTTCAATCCGCGTAAATCCTTTGTGTTTTTGAAACTACACCAAGATAGGAGTGATATCCTCACCTTGGTGGAAATTTCACAATTCTCGTTCTAGTGGACGTACCAATCGAAGGTTAGAATTAATTTTCTTACCACGTTGGACAAAGTGTACAAACCACACTCAAAGAAACGACCTCGCTAAGATAGGAGTGAAATCCGCAACTTAGCGACTAGTTTCAATCCTTGATATATTTTTTTTTAAAATCTCGCCAAAGTCTCAAATTTACTAATGACAAGAAACATGTAGTAATTGGAAGGGTGAATACCGTTAACCGCAAGTTCGGCGAGAGTATTTCCACCTATTAGGCCAAAGCATGTTTTCAAACTCAACGGTAAATTCGAACCACTTTGGTTAGTCTTATTTCCGTTCCGGAACACTCCAATGGCTTGCTTAAAACAAGCCCCTCATTTTATGTTAATATTATTTTCAATGTTGTTTTCATGCTATGTTTTCACTACATATATTCGATTTATTTTTTTTACCACTAGCAAAGGCTCTCAAGACTCGCATCTCAAGTACTATAGCAACCTCCAAACAATACTAATAATCGCAAACCAACACTAATCAAAGCTCCTTTATATTGTCTAAATTCACTATACTTGCTTATACTTATGTGTTATGCTTTGTAAAACAATGTGAAACTACATGCTACTTGAACTACTTGACACTATGTGCTTGTTATGCTTAATTTATTTCTAAAAACAAAGACAAAATGCAAACTTTATACAAATAAACCATTGATCAAAGCTCATAATCCTTTTGTTTATCCTTTAGATGTCTTCCATGTCAAACCGAAGAAGCTCAAAACAAAGCACCAACAAGAAAATGCTCTCTTTCATGGCCAAGCAAATGGCCAAGGTCATACCCGAAGTGGTTAGCAAAATCCAAGCATCCTCAAGCCCACACGGTTCTGTTGACTCAAAAGCCGATGTCACACCACGCCAATGGCGGAAACACGTGGCGCGACGGTTCAAGCGTATAAAGTCAAGGTTAACGCAAATCATAAGTAATTAAGAAAATGGGTCTTTTATTAAGGCGTCAAAAACCATGTTTCACGTTTACACATAAACGAAATTGTTTTTAATACAAGTAAGGAGGTTTCTCAAATATATCCCAAACCCTGGGAAAATAAAGGTGAAACCCCTTCAAAACACCTGACGCCCAGATGAGAGATTCCCCTGACCCAGCTTGCCATGTTGTCCATCATCAATCAATTACCTGAAAGATATGTTTAAAATTCGTCAATATATAAATATTGGTGAGTTCACATGTTTTAGTTTTCCAAAACTTTAACTCTTGAGAAATACCATGTTATGACAAATTATAGGAGTTGCAAGTTCCTACAATTCTACTTGAGCCTATAACCAAACCAAGACAAATAATAATAATAATAATGCCCCGCTCCAAGTCGTTACTCGGTATCCTACGACTTGATTTCAGAATACGTGCACCCCAGGCATACGCCGATGCATAATCGACGCTATCGATTAGGGGTGGGCCTTGTCAGGCACCAATAGTACTATTCAAATATTCCTTCGGTTTCATTTCCCTGAATTAATGATTATAGAAGAGAGGTCTCAACCCCGAGTGGCGGTCACAACCCAAGTAATTATCCCGTCAAACATTTTCCCTAACATATCTTTCCCCCGAAAAACGTAAAATAGTTTAAAATGAGGCCGTGAGACTCACCTGAATCTGTGCTCGGCTCAAAAAGGAAAGATAGCAAATTTGTGGTCTCGCACCTACAAACGTCCTAGACGTATAAGTCACTACACCTATAGTGTATGTGCCTTGGCAAGTTGTACACCCAACTCCCCGACCACGTGTTATTCCAATTCCCGTTTAATTAAACGCGTATCCTAGGTTCGTTGGCGATGGATTACCCTTTTCTTACAAGTTATATATTATTCTTGTTAATATTCTTTTAACTTGTATATTATTATCCTCGATTCGACTTCACCTAACGTATAATTATTTTCCCATTCAAATAATTATACTTAAGATCGCATCGTTCGATATAATATATTCTTAACACCCCACCCGACTCACTTTGCCGCATATTTATTTTTCCCATTCAAATAAATATGCTAAGGTCTTGTCGTTCGGTAGTATATTCTTAACGCCCGACTCGACTTACCATGCCGTATATTTATTTTCCCATTCAAATAAATATACTAGGATCTCGCCGGTTCGGCATTCACACACACACACACACACACACACATATATATATATATCTTGTCTACTCGTCTCGGTTTCCTTCCCGCATATCTACTTTCCCATTAAGTAGATATACTAGAATTTCGTCGAGTCGAGCATATATACATATATGTAAACGTGTAATTTTTCTTGTTAAGTCCATACGTTTGGTTAACGTTTTAATCATTTGCGTCATGTTTTCTCCCACGAATGTTTTCTCCAACACTTAGGAAAGTGTTGTGTAATTTTCACCCATGTTATATATATTTTACTTCCAAAAATATATATTTTCTTATCTTGTCGCCATGACACTTTTCTCTTGTTTGTCCGTTTATCCGCTATAGTTAGTTTATGTATCTAAGTCCGATAGTTGATTTTTCCAAGTTTTCCCAATATGCGTTTAATAGAAGTATTATTTATATTTCTAATTCCCTAACACATATTGTTTGAAAGATTCAAAAATACTTTTGTATTTTTAACCCAACTTGTTAACTTATATACAAAAATGTTTCCAACACTTTTATATTCCCATTTATATAAAAGTGTTCATTTTCGTATAAGTTTTCTCAAGTTTTTAATGTTGTTCAACATTTTTATAAAAACCTCTATTTTTATAAAATCTTTATGTTAATACAAGTCCATATTTTTATAAACTTCCATTTTTATAAAAATACACTTTTTATACCAAATACACAAGTAGTTTACTAGTGTTTACCAATCCATCCTTGGAAAATCATTATTTATGCTTTTGACACCAACTTTCCATTGTTGCATTTTTGGATCAAAGTTTCTAAAATATCTATTTTAGTCCCTCAACTTTCAAAGTTACAACATTAGTCCCTTAACTTATAAATGTTGCATTTTTCCATCCTAACTTCCAAAGTTAGCATTTTTCTCCCAATTTTAGTGGACTTTGAAGAATCATCTTCTTAATGTTAGATTATTTTTACATCATACCACTTTTAATAGTCTTATATTCCATCATTAAGGCTACTAACATGTGTGTTTAGTCTTTTTGTCCAACATATCCAAATTTCACTCATCCAAGTGAGTAAACTTTAATTATGTAATTTCTACATTTATGATCTTTTAACATATTCCAACTTATATTAGACTTTAGATGGTCATTTTATATTGATTAAAACTATCTTTTAGCATATTCAAGTTACTTTCACAAATCATGTTTAAATCATCATCCTTCATAAGTGTATGTGTAGATTTTATAATTTTTAGAAATACTACATTACTAACATCAAATCTATGATCCATTTACATGTCTTTAATCATCCATTTTACTCTTGTAAAATATATTAAAGCTTATGTTTCAAAACCACATTTTAACCCTTCATGTACAACTTGCTTCTAAGAACACATAACATGAATATTAATGATCAAAGCAAGGTTAAGAAGCTTACTACTAGCTCAAGGCTAGGGAAGACAAAAACCTTGGATTTGAATGGGGTTTAGTGTGTTCTTCCAAGTGGTTAAGCTCCAAGCTCTTGAAACACACAATGGGGTTTTGAAATATGGATATTTAGAGGTGATTTGGAAGTGTTAAACTTGAAAGGAAAATGTGTGTGTGGGTGGTATATGCTACAGCCAAGAGGGGAAGAAAGGAAGAAGATTTTGCTTTGTTGGGTTCAAGTGTGCATACATGTATCTTTATAATATCCTTTCCATATCTCTAAAGATCACATGTATCTTCCATGGATTATGTGAAATCTAATGAAGATTATGTGAGATATTAAGGATCTTTGGAAGATTATGGAAGAGGGTGTTTGGCGGTGAGTGAGAGAGAAGAGGATTTGGTAATTTTTGCCCAATGGTCATCCATGCATTTTTAATCTCATGATTACTTCTAGTAATAAGTGGGTTACTTAATAAAAGGAAGTGATTAATCATGGGGTGGGTTTAGGCCGGCCCCTTACTAGGTTTAGGTGGGGTCCACAACACTAAATATTTACCCATTATTTGCTATGTTAAATCCCTCCTCGTTTGGGTGTCGTTCGGGTATTTTTCGGGTTTTAACCGCGCGTTATCCAGATATTAAAAATACCTTTAATAACCCTTAAACATAGCCTAGTTTAAGCGTTGATTAGTTATTTAGGCTTTTGTCGGGTGAAATTATAAGTTATACGCGTATCGGGTGCGGTACGCGCACTTTATTTGTTACCGGGAGATTTGTATGAAATGCTCCCACTTATGGCTTTCGAGTTCCAAAGCCCATTATATTTTGTGAAATTACCCTTTATTTTATATCCTGGGTTTCCGGGATCCTTTTCGTTTATTTGATTTTTACCGGGTAATCACCAACGTCTATACCGGATAAGTTTATTCGCACATGATCCTATCATGTTTTACTATTAATCGTATGCATTCCTATGCATTATTTAGGAATTTGCTATTCTCTAAGGCCTCAGTTAAATAGTCAACACATAACTGCACTTAATTACGTTAATCACATATTAATTAATTAGTACGGAATTACCTCATTTTTGCCGGTTGTTACAGCCGAATCCTCCAAAACTTCCTCCTTCACCTTTAAGCAATTTAACCTACATCGACCTGACTCTTTCACGGGAAACGATGGTGCTACCGCTATGCTCGAATGGTTTGACCACATCGAGCTAATCTTCATCAATAGCGAATGCCCTGACGATCTCCGTACTCGTCACGCCACTAGTGTCTTCAAATCAAGGGCACTCGAGTGGTGGAAAAGCGAGAGAGTCACCCGTGGAAACGAAGCCGCTTTAGCTCTACCGTGGGAGGAACTCAAGCAACTCATGATTGAGGAGTTCTGCCCCGCCCAAGAGATTGAGCGACTCGAAGATGAGTTTTGGAAACTCAAGCAAAACAGGGGTGATAACCCAACCTATACCAATCGTTTCAAGCAACTCCTTGTCCTTGTACCTCACCAATTCAACACCACTAAGAGAATCATAGCTAAGTATCTCAAAGGCTTGCCAACGAGTGTTCGTGATATCGTTGAAGGAGCCGAACCCACCACCCTAGAAAAAGCCATTCGTTTAGCTTCCAAAATCTCGGATAACCAAGTGAAAGATGGAACCTTAACTATCCCAAACACCACCAAAACCCTCAATCAAACCACCACCATTCCCACCGACCAACCAAAGGAAGCCAAAACCCCATCAACCCATAGCAATAACCACAAACGCAAGTCCCAAAACCAAAACTATGCCGTTACCATTCCATCCACCGAAGCTCAAGCTCCAACTCCTCTTAACCAAGTGCCTGCCAAGAAACCTTATACCGGAGTACACCCAAAATGTGCCATATGCCCTTTTCACCACCCAACTAATTCAGCTTGTCGTCTATGCACCAATTGTAACCACTATGGACACCTTGTCCAAAACTGCAAGGTTGCCCCTAGAACCCAAAACAACCAACCTCAAGTTGCCAACCAACCCCGAGCCGCTAACCAACCTCCTTTAGCCATTGGAAATGGTCGTGCATATTTTAGGTGTGGTGATCCTAGCCATTTTGCCCCTCAATGTACCCGCAACAACCAAGCTCAAGTTCAAGCTCCGGCTCAAAATCAACCACCAAGGGGTCGCGCTTTCAACCTCAATGCGGCCCAAGCTCAAACTGAAGATGATGTTGTGAACGGTACGTTCCTTGTTAATGGATCTTATGCTTCTATACTCTTTGATACTGGTGCGGATAAGAGTTTTGTGTCTCTAGAATTTGAACCCTTACTTCCTTGTGCACGATCTAAGTTATCGGAACCTTTCACCGTTGAAGTTGCAAATGGTGAACCCATCTCTATTGATTTCATTATAAAAAACTGCACCTTGAATCTTAATGACCATGATTTCTCCATAGATCTAAATCATATGCAATTGGGAAGTTTTGACATCATAGTAGGCATGGATTGGCTTGCGAAACATCGTGCTGAAGTTGTTTGTTTCGAAAAATTCATCCGCATACCACTTCCTAGCGGTGACACTTTACAAATCTATGGTGAAAAAGCCTCCAAAGGACTCAAGCTCATGTCTTGTACCAAAGCTCAAAAGTATCTCCGTAAGGAATATGTTACATTCTTGGCTCATGTGGTAACAACCAAAGACAAGGAAAAAGGCATAAAAGACATACCTATCGTTTGTGACTATATAAAACTACAAATGTGCATATGAATTCGCAAATTACTTGGTTTAACTTTGGGGACTGGCTGTAATTCCACTCTTCTACATCTGCAAGAATAAACACGTGAGCATGAGAAGATAGCGAGGCTAATCCATTGTAATCAAACAAGTTGCCAAATAGAAGTAAATTAAATCCACGTCAAAATAAACCCCATCTTTTTACTTTCATCCATTTCCACACATTGGCTTTGGATTCGAAATTGGTTGTTAAAATTTCATAACAGTGATGGTGTAAAAAAGCTTGCTGGTGTAAGAAAGCATGATGATGTAAGAAAGTTATTTTGGCTGTAAAGAAATCCATTAATGTGAACACAAAAGTGCAATTAATCGATGGCTCCCAAATTGATTAGAAACATAATATATTAAAATCACTTATCAACAACATCATCATTAACATCAACAACATCTTCGGGTCCGCTGCCACAATTTCCGTGATTCCAATCAGATTCGGTGGAGGCAAACTTGTTACAAGAAAAACCCAATCGAGACTTAAAGTGAATTGATTTATATTAGGGGTGGTGAGGTGAGTGGATGTGGAAAGGGAGCGGATCAAAGATAGTAATCGCTGCAAATCACAATCTTCCGGAAGGATCCATATAAGTTTATACGGCTTAGATCAAAACTTGGATTAGTTTAAACGGCCGTAATCATCCCAAAAAGCGGTTACACTTACTGATGGGCATAATACATATAATTGAGCAGTGTGATACTATGTATGTGTTTAATGTTGAATTAAAAATATAAAAACTAATGACTTTAATGGAGTTGGTTCAAGAAAAAAGTAACATCATGGTCAATGTTAGGATTAAGAAAAACAAACATGAATACCATACATATCAAACAAAACCATTTGTGCCTAATAATTGTATCAGACTTTCTATTAACTACGAATTTCTCTTAAAAACTAACAAGTCAATCACTTAAAGTAGAAACTTGTTTGAGTACCTGAAAAATGAATGCAGGTATGAAGGAGAGAAACATGTGCCAAATTGTTCAAAAACCAGTGGGGATTTGTGGTTCTTATAAAGAAGGTTAAGAATTTCCTATTCGTAGTTCAAACTATCATTGAATAAACGTAAATCAAGATACAATCCACTATACAAATACATAAAATTGATGTTTGAATGAATATATTAATAACTACAAAACACTCACCTTCAAGAATAATGGCGGTAGACGGACGATTCGAGAATCATCGTAGAGAACCACCTTCAACAATCATCACCGTTACGGTTCCTCTTTCTTGACCTCATCCATAACAGGTATATAAAAGCATGAGATCGATGAAACCATATTGGAGAGGTGGGACGATTTGGGGTTAAGAGAGGGAACAGAATGTACTGAAGTTGAGATGGATGAATTGGGGATGTAAATTTAGGTTTAAAATTGAAAGGGAAGTGATGATTAATCTATTGGGGGGAAACCAAAGTTGGGGCGGGAATTAAAATTATTTTCGGGAAAAAAAAATTTATTGATGATAATGTCAATAGTTTAAAATTTGAAAATACTAATGTTTTTTTATAAACATAACTTATTTTTTAAAAAATATATATTAATGGATCATGGTTAGGGTCTAAACGAGTCAAGTTTAACAAAATTTTTACTTTGCTTATTGGTAGTTTTTCAAGCTCGGTCTTGATTGACTGAATTATTTAAAATTGCAGTTAGCTAATTAAACACTATCTTTCCTTGGCTCCATTGCATTTCCCATAAACCAGTTAAATAAGAGTTACTTTTTTTTTTTTAACAATGCAAATATGAGTTGCATTAAAATTTTAACTATGCAATCTTTCTAGCAAAAGTTACAAATTTCAATAAAATTTACAACATTTAAAACAAAAGGTTGCAGTTTTTAGTAAAATATGCAACTTTTAAATAAAAATGTTGCAAATTCAATATACTTTTGCAACTTTTTATGAAAAAGGTTACATTAGATCTGTTAATGCAACCATTATGTTCAATAAAATTGAATAAGAGTCAAATGCAACATATTTAAAAAAGTTACTTCTAAAAACTTGCATTAGGCCTATTTTTTAGTAGTGTTTCCCGAGGTCTTTCCCAAAGATCTACCCGGTCTTCCTCCTGCTCGTTTCGTTGAATTTCGTATTGACCTCATACCAGCTACACCTGTTGTAAAAGCTCCATATCGTCTTGCACCTTCCGAGATGCAAGAACTTGCTAGTCAACTCCAAGAACTGCTCGTGTAACATCCCGTTTTTTTTATATAAATAAAATGTGTTGGTTCATATTTATTAGTGAATGAAACGGGTCATTGATCAGTAAAACGAACCAATAACATGTGAGATGGATACTCGTGTATTTAGAATTAGTGACGAGCAAGTGTCGGATAGTATGATCATTTGACATTTGAGATCTAGGCGAGTGGTTAGGATTATATGAGACCGTTTAGTAATTATATTATATATTATAGTGTATTTGACCCTGCTCCATTTTTAATGAAACTTAGGTTAAAGCGTAGAGAAAAATAAGCTCGTCTTAAGAGTATATTCGAAAGTTTATAAAACGTTATAGTTTAAAAGTTATAAGAGGAAAAACAAGCAATAACAATGTTAATATCCGATTGTTGTACGTAGCTATGGATACTAACATCTATGTAATAGGTGCCACACACATGAGCCTAAATCGATATGCTCATTTTCAACTGACAACACAAATATGTAGATTATTCGTGACTATGTCAAATTCTTCATAGCTAAGTCAATATGTAATTAATTAATATGACCATATGAAGATATGTGTTGACGTATGTGTAATATTACACGTTTTCTCAATTAATTAGAACTTATAAAATCCTCACTTTTACTCGTGTTATAATATTTATATATATATATATATATATATATATATATAATCGTGTCTAAATTTATTTAGTATTATTTCACAACGATCTATCATATTTTGAATATTACAAAGTCGATATAAATTCAAGCGAATACAAAATTTTCCTAAGAAACAATATATGTTATACCCTTTATATATATATATATATATATATTACACATTTTTTGATGATGATAATAATAATAATAATAATAATAATAATAATAATAATAATAAATTCGGTATATATATATATATATATCTATTATCTATTAATATATATAAAAGAATTGAACATTGCTGACGTGGCGTGCAATGGTGCCTTCATCCTCTCCATGAAACTGCCACGTGGCATCATAATTGAAAGATTTTAATGTTTTTTGAATTATTTCCTTTTTTAATTAGAAAAAAGATAAACATAAAACCCTAAATTTGTCTCTCTATCTCTCAATTCTCAATTACTAAAATTAAATTGAGTTATTTTAGGAAAAAAGAATTTAAAAACAAATTTAAATTTTTCTCTCTTATGTTCCTCCCATAATTTTTAAACGTTAATATATTTTATATTCGAGATTTTTAAAATAAAAAAATTACACCAAATTAACGAGCGTTTTATTATCTTTCCAACGAGTACCATAGTGCTATATAAAAATCGGAAAAAAAACGACTATTTTTTGTGGGGTTATGTTCATACAGAAAAAAAAAACACAAAGTGTTCAGGTTATTCATTAATCATGTTTTTTTCTTTTAAACCAGGTTCTTATCTACGATGTTGAAATTCAGCCAAATCGCCATGCTATCATTGGAATTTTACTCTTCTAAAGATGGATAGGTATACTTCATCAAGAGAAGTTAGGAGAACGAATCACGCAACACTGCAACACATGGTGTCACCTTATAACAATGTTATTTTTTTTTATTTATTTAATTACAAGAGTAATAATTATTACTATTAGTATCAATATTATTAGAAGTGTTATATTTTTCAACCCCCATCATGAATTCTACATCTATATAAGTCAAAGTCAAATTGTAACATATTTTAAATTACGTGAAGATGATTATATGTTGAAGGTTATCCTTTTAATACTGCATTATGTTTAATATGGTTTATGCTTTTTATTTTTTTAACTTTTTAAATAAATGTTTTTTTTTAACTAAGATTGATTATGTTTAAGTTATTTACGCTTTTCGTGATTTGAGTTTTCTTCTTTTATCATTTTTTATTATTTTTTATTAAATCGTATTAAATTTTTCAACCCCGGGACCTTCCCGGGGTAATCAGCTAGTATATATATATTTTTAGAACATGTATTACATAAATGATAAAGCTCCTTTATAAACTTAACCCAACAATAAAATCCATAGCCAAGCAAACCCAACACACTGCCCAGCCCATCCCAAACCTGAGCCCAGGCCATAGGCCCAACAGCTGATCGGCCCAAACTCCCTTTCCATCCTCCTTTCTCTGCAAAAAAAAAAAAAAAAAGAAGTGAATATGTGTTGAAACCGGGAATCGAACCCGAGTCAGTTTGACTACCACCCTCACACACGAACCACTAAGCCAACTTCTTACTTGTGTCTACATTCAAAGCATTTAATATATATATCTTTCCTAATTATCATGGTCACAAGCCAAAAGTCAAACACCCAGTTGACCACCAAAGAAGTTGATTTTGACCGCGTAATTGAAGCCCGAAATGGAAGCTAAATCGTAATTGATTCCTTATACCCAACCGACACATTAAACTCGCTCAAAATCCAACCGTAATTGACGCGTTAACAACTCCTTATCGAGCTCAATTGAAGCATGTTTGACCGCTACGGGTCAAACTTCCATATATTCGATCGGGTCTATACTATTATAAATTGAGCACATCTTTTGCTTCTAAAAGTGCCGAAGTCCTTTTCCCCTCTCTGTAATCATTATCTTTAACGCCCTATACCGTCAATTGGAAGCAACTTGTAATATTATCGTGGATTGCTAGATCGAGCCCTTACAAGTGCGGTGAGTCCAATTCTTTATACCCGCTGTATTGGTTTTGAATAGGGGATTAAAAGCCATATGATCAATCTGATTATATTAATTGAATTGATCCACTTTGGAATTTTAGGGTTTCTCTTTATAATTTGGGGATGATGACAGGACTTAGTCCTGTATAAAAGGTTTACAAACTGAACTAAAACACCAACAGCACCATGGTGCAGATGGTGTTCTGATTGTGTTGGCACCCGGTTGGTCTGGGGTTCGAAGCCAAGCAACAGCAAGTTTTTCTTTTTATTTTACTTACAATCCCTTGTATTTGTATATTTTTTGGATAATAATTCTTTTGTGTATTTAAAATACCTAAAATACTTTAAAAATTCCACGAAATTTATTTTAAGTTATAAAAATAATAAACATATTTATACAACTTTTAGTTTTTCAAAAATCATTTATTTAATATATATTATAAATATTACAAATTTATTCAATTATAATTATAAAATTCTATAAAAATATCAAAACGACTTTATAAAATTCCACAAAAATTATTCTAAGTTTATAAATCAATAAGCATTTCTGAAATAAATTTTATTTCAGAAAAAATCATTTATTTAATATTTTTAATCGATTTTGTGTTATTTTAATCATAAATAATCATAATAAATTCATTTTTCAATATTTTTACACCAAAATTTTATATAAATTATTTCTATCCATTTAGAACAGAATGACAAATTTTAATTTTAAAATTCTTTAATTTTAATATTTTTAGATATTAAAGTTATATTTTGACAAAATAGAAATAAATAAGCTAAATAGTCAATTTTTTTTAGAAAATGATTTTATAAAAATTATTTGCATACTTAAAACCTATTAATATGATCATCCTTAATCAAAAGCCTACAAAAAGACTTTTGGTTATTTATTTTTCGAATTTCTTTTATTTATTAAACAATTTATTTAATAATTAAACGAATACTTATCCCCAAATTAGGAACCCTAGAAATACATGTAGACTAGAAAACTTAGACTTATTTTATTGCCTTGAACTTAGGGTAATACTTGGAATCGTTGTGCCACATTATTCCTATATCAAGGGATTCAAACACTATCATTAAGGTGAGTTTACATAGCCCCTTTTTCTGTTTTACATTTTGGGGTGAAACATGTTTAAACATTTTATACACTATCATTTACTCATTTTTACATTGTTAGAAATTTGTGATTCATTTACACTATCATTTACTCATTCTATCATTTGGCTGTAACAAAAAGACACAGTACAATCATTACATTGATCAAGCCGTCTGTTTAGATTATAGCGCTATAGGTCTGACAAACCTATCCCCCCGCATAAATTCAGGGATGATCGAAAACAGTTACACTTTTACTAACTTGCGAGTTAGGTCTCAGTCGACACAAGGTTTGATTGTACAAAAGACGCATTGTTACATGTCGGACTCATATTCTATCATTACTCATTATTATACTTCAACTATGATTGTTATACAACATATTGTTTTCAACTATATACAAAATCTATGTATTCTCACCAACTATTTATAGTTGACCCCCCATCTTTCCAATTTAACATGTTTCAGGTTTATTTGCTATGGGAAGTTGTACAAGTCTGGGAACACATAGGAGCTTTGGGCCTAGTTTATATTAATCAACCTTTGTAATATTTACTTGTAAATTGTAAATTGTTTAATATTATTCAACTTTCATTTAGTACCATGAGCTATTGAACAATCATCACTACGTGACACCTCGATGTTTCCGCCATCGGTTGGGGTGTTACAGTATGAAGATGTAAAAGAATTCCAAAATCTTAGTTATTAAGGGATAGAAACTTATTTGTTCTGGGTGGCTGTGAGTTAAGTAATAAAAGACTTGGTTGCATCATATTCATAAAAATAATAGAGAAATATTGATAGAAGGCCGCGAGTATATGACGCAGCAAAATGAGGCGGCCACGAACTTGTATACATATATCGTTGATCAACAAAATTAGCAGAAAACCAAATCCTTCATATCCTCTAGCATAGAGGATCCTAAACCTACGACTCCCCAAACATCATTTTATGTGATATTACATATAAGACTATTTGTGTTATGAAACTTGCGTATATGTGAATTTATATAAGTAATATAAATGATGTTATTGTAATATAATGGGAAACATAAATATTGCCACGAGTGTAACGTGGTGGGTGTGAAATCACCATTGTGTGATAAATATTGCCACAAGGTAACGTGGTGGGTGTTAAATCACCATTGTGTGATTAATATTGCGACAAGTGTAACGTGGTGGGTGTTAAATCACCATTGTGTGATAAATATTGCCACGAGCGTAACGTTGTGGGTGTTAAATCACTATTGTGTGATAAATATTGCCACGAGCGTAACGTTGTGGGTGTTAAATCACCATTGTTTGATAAATATTGCCACGAGTGTAACGTGGTGGGTGTTAAATCACCATTGTGTGATAAATATTGGCACGAGTGTAACGTGGTGGGTGTTAAATCACCATTGTGTGATAAATATTGGCACGAGTGTAACGTGGTGGGTGTTAAATCACCATTGTTGTAGATTTATCCACAATGAATTAATGGGGATAAATACATTATTTGAGATTAAATATAAGTATTAGTGAACTTGAATATCATTTGAGATTGAATCTTCAAAATAAATTTTTATTGCTCGTTGATGAAATCGTTTAATGCATTATTGTTGACAAAATTGGCAGATCGTTTCTAGTGACGAAATTTGATATTATAGCATTACATAAAATCAAAATTAAACGGATCTATTTGTTATAGAGAGTGAGATCCTAGAAAGAGACTATCTCTGGGTTAAAGTTTTAATTAGAGAGAAAAAATGGTATACAAAGAAAAGATAGCCACACATTATATTTAAGATATTGGAGTGGTTTTTTGATGAAGGTTTCGCATGGATAAGATTGCAGTGGGAAGCCTGTGAGCGGTTATTATATAAAATGCGGTTATTCATGTATGGTTTCTGTTAAAGTGTGGTTATTCATGTATGATTTTCGTTAAATCAACGTTAAGTTGGTTTTTGTATATAGATATAATATGGTACTAGCACTAATGGTGGTGGGCCCCACTCAAGTTTCACCTTTGGTCCTTGTGGTTTACCATTAGTCACTTGAGGGTAAACTTAGCTAAATATTAACCTCCGTTTGTGCTAATACCCTATTATATTACAAAAACTAAACTTAACACCTTAACATGAAACTTTTAAACCTTAATTCTCTTTCTGCAAATTAAAAACCATTTTATACTTTATTGATAAAAAGCTATACCTTTAAGACCACCGCCTCAATCACACCCTGTAATGGTTGCTTCTGCCTTTGCACCTCATCCAAACATACATTCTCTCTTTACTACATTTTCATTCTTATTCACATGATTAAAATTGTTGTATTCTCGTATTATAGTAAATTAATTTCTATGCTACATCATAACACATATTTTGTCTTAATACTAGATTTATCCATCCCGAGAAAATACCGGGATATAATCTAGTTGTTGTTCATAAAAAAACTTAAATAAAATCACAAAATTTAATAAATTCATGATTAAACTGCACGGATGGTTCTTGTGGTTTCCCAAATTTAAAGTATACTCCTCAGCTTTTCAAAATTACCTCAATGGAATCTGTGGTTTGTATTTTATTGCATCAGTGGTCCCTGACTTGGATGGAGGTTAACTTTTTCAGCTAAGTCTATGTAAAATTACTAAATTAACCCTCTTTAAAAAAAATTATAAACTCTTTCTATCTCTCAATCACCATCACACCCATCTACCACAACCAAAATCCCACCACTACCACCATCTACCACCACCAACCATCCTGCAAGAACTCTCGAGACCCAACACCATCTCCACCAACCAACCACCCTGAACAACAACCATCATCGACCACCATCATTCATCATGTCATTGTAGTTTTGAGATCATCATCTTCCCTCTGTAATTGGGGGTCGATTCGAATCGGTCTCTAACCAACAAGACGATAATAATAATAATAATTATAATAATAATAATAATAATAATAATAAAGAAGAGATAGAGACGTGAAGAAAGAGAGAGAGGAACGGAGGTGGTGCAGGGGGTTTACCTAAATGCAGATGAGCAGAGGAGGTGGGGGGTTTACCTACGATGGAGCAGAGGAGCAGAGGAGGTAGGGGTTTACCTATGAAGCTCTGGTGAACCATTGACAATCGAAACTTTTATAATCTCTCTTGGACGAGTAACTCCATATACAAGACGCCCAATCCTTCTAAAACCCGATGCAAAATCAAATAATCAGAGCTCAAAACAGACCGAAAAGTCGAAAACACTGATTCAATTAATTAGGGCTCCAATTTTTGGTGACCGTGGGGTGGATGGGAAGATAGGTTTGTGTGCTGTTGTAGTTGCGGTTGGAGTTGGTGGTGGTGGTGGTGGTTGGAGGAGGAGGATGAGGAAGAGTGCTTAGAGGTGGTGATGGTTGTTTAAGAGAGGTGGTGGTGGTTGGAGGAAGAGGATGAGGAAGAGGAAGAGGGGGTGATGTTGGTTGTTTGAGGAGGAGGTGGTGGTCCAAGAAAATATATAAAAGATTAAACTGCTCGGATGGTCCCTATGGGCAGTGTTATAAAATATCAATGTCGGGGGCCTTTGAAAATAGATGAAAGCATTTGTGCAATTCGTACAAACCACAAGGACCATCCGTGCAGTTTACTCTAAATTCATATCATTAAAGTAGACTCAACTCCTATTTAGGGGCTGTTTGGTTGATTAAGTGCTGAATCATTAAGAGGTCTAAATGGTTAAGAGGCTCTGAATGATTTGGTTGATTAAGTGCTGAATCATTAAGATGGTCTGAATGGTTAATAGGCTCTGAATGGTTAAGAGCTGAATCATTCAGCATCCCTTTATTAGCTTAATGGTTCAGCACTTAATCATTCCATTCAGATGCTGAAACAAATAGTCTGAATGCTGAATGATTCAGACCTGAATGGTTAAGAGGCTACCAAACAGCCCCTAAGTGCTGAATGGTTCAGCTATGCACCAAGTCTGAATGATTTAGCTCTTAATCATTTCATTCAGAGCCTTTTTTAGGTTGAAACAAACAGTCTGAATGCTGAACCATTTAGAGCTGAATAATTCGGAGCCTCATTAAGAGGTTACCAAACATGCCCTTGTTCTTTTTAATAGAATATACTGTAGTATTATGTAAGCGGATTATAGGCTACAACCTAGTTGATAGTTGTTGAGTAGGTTTTGAGTTTTGAGCTACTCAATGTAAAATAAATTAGAGAGTGTTTGGGATTGAGTTTCAAAAAAACTTATTGACTTATTGCTTTTCCAAGAAGCCAATAAGTCAATAAACTGTGTGTGTAACCCAAAAGCACTTTATGTTTTGACTTTTGGCTTTGGTTTTTAATGGTGAAAAAGCTGCTTTTGAGAAGTTAGAAATTCTGGCTTTTAGCTTTTGGCTTTTGAAAAAAAAATTACAAATCTACCACCTATACAACCAATATTCACAATAAGTTAAGCGAAACACTTAAAAAACAATCTATAGACCTTTTGATGTTTCTCATCCCAAAAGCTAATTCAAACACTTTTTTTAAAACTCTTTTTCTAAAAGTCATAAGCCAATAAACACTTCTGACCAAAAAACACTTTTACATTTTCAAACTCAATCCCAAACACCCTCTTAATAATATTTGTAGTATGTTCCTTCTTTTTCATCTAAAAGAAACAACCATTGTTTCCGTTAACTTCCTGCTTCCGTCCACCAGAAAAAAATGCATGTTTATTTTCTTTCACCTTTTTTCAATTCTACTACTCTGTCACATATATTTTAAGAGGAAAACTACCAAATTTATGCCGAATGCAAATGCCCTATAAACAAAAATTCTGGTCGGCCGAAGGGTCAATGGACCCTCCTAATCTGTGATCCCGCCTCTGTCTAGATTGCTGTGAGTGAATCCCCCATATTTTAGGATGAGGTTGTGAGCAGAGGAGATAGAAACCATATTGTTCATCAGTATATTTTGGGATATTTGAAGGAACACAGTTTTCCTGAACTTTTTTTATTATTTTCTGAAAATGATTGTGAGTAAGGGAGTGAAAAAAATAATGATAAAAGTATAAAAATATATTTTTTTATTGAAAAGAAAAGAAAATATATAGTGTTTTTGTACGCCCCACATACGGTGTGCGCATATAATGTATATATGTGTGGCCTTTGGGGGGCAAAAGTAAAATTGCACTAGTTTTAACGTTATTTTACTAATTTCGTGAAAATAACGTTAAAAACGACGGACGGTTAATCATGCATCATGTGGTGGCGTGGATAGCCAAAAGACAAAGGAGTACATGCACCGATCGGGTTTGTCCCGATTGCTAAGTGTTTTGTGCCTTATGTCCAAGGCTTGATACCAAACCACATCGAGCCGGGGGTCTCACTGGAAGCAGTCTCTCTATTCTTAGGGGTAGAGGTAAGACTGTCTACATCTTACCCTCCTCAGATCCTACCTTAGCTTTGCTATAAGTGAGATTAACTAAGTATGATGATGATGATGATGATGATGACGACGTGTAGATGAGGATAGAAAATCTACTGTGAATGCTCTTAGACCATCCACATTCACAACCAAACATTTTAATAAAAAGTACTTTCTCTCTCTTCAATCTACACAACCCAACCTTAACACACATTCACAACCCAATTCAACCTAAAAATATTTTTTTTTAAAAGAACTCGGTTTTTAATAAAATTTATATTGGGATGTTCACAAAAAAAAGTTAAGAAATACAGTGTATTTAGTTTTTTTTTTTTAAACTTAAATATTATAAGTTATTTAAGTAATTAAGTTAGTGAGGTTGTTTATTTGATTGCAAACATGGTTGCCACACAAACCGTTTCGGGATTTGTTTGCAAACAATTGATTTTTTTAATATTATTTTCTTGTTTGTCAATGGGAATGATCTTACTTCAAAGGGAGTTTATTGAATTTTCTGATTTGACTTATCACTTATCCTTTGGTCTCTTGGGCCTTTATAGCCCTGTTACATGATGGCCAAGCAAGATAACCCAATGGCGAGGTAACCAACTACAACCATAAATGTCATGCTAACATAACAAAATACACGGATAAAATAACTTTTACGTTTTAACAAGAAACCTCAAACACCCACTAAATTAGACCTTTACTGGTACCTTTACAATGACTACTTAATATTAATATGATACGCATAAAACCATTTGACTACTAAAGAAGAAAGACCAGAAATCAAATAAGATTTGGATGTTAGTTTTCTGACGAGAGTTCTCCAAGCACCAACTAAATGTGATCAATGATGTAATCGAGTTAACTTGTGTTTATTAAGACAATTCTATAACTATTAATAAAAGAATTGATTTATGATGATGTGTCATTCAATGGAGGCCTCAACCCCCAATTGAATGTGTCACGTGACATGTTAAGGTGAAAGGTTTAATAGAATATTTATTTAAAAATAAATAATAGAAGATATGCATATCTTCTAATTGAAAATATTTAAAATTTAAATATTATTTTCGATATATATTATACTAGTTTTTATCCCAGGAGCGTCCCGTGTTGAAAAATATAATAATTCTAATAATACTAATACTAACAGTAATAATTATTACTCTTGTAATTAAACAAATAAAAAAATAACCTTGCTATAAGGTGACACCATGTGTTGCAGGTATTGCGCGATTCTTTGTCCTAATTTCTCTTGATGAAGTATACCTATGCATATTTAAAAGAGTAAAATTCCAATGAAAGCATGACGATTGGGCTGAATATCAACATCGTAGATAAGAACCTGGTTTAAAAGAAAAAACATTATTAATGAATAACCTGAACACTTTGTGTTTTTTTTCCTGTATGAACGAAACCCCACAAAAGATAGTCGTTTTTTTTTCTCCGCTTTTTATATAGCACTATGGTACCCGTTGGAAAGATAATAAAACGCTAGTTAATTTGGAGTAATTTTTTTCTTTAAAAAATTTCGTATATAAAAGATATTAACGTTTAAAAATTATGGGAGGAAACATAAGAGAGAAAAATTTAAATTTGTTTTTAAATTCTTTTTTTCATAAAATAACTCAATTTAAATTTAGTAGATTATTAGGTTTTATATTATTTTTTTTTTTATTTGCCATATTGGCATGACACATGGCACATTTAAAGGGGAGAATGCCTCCTTGAATGCTATGTCATTAAAATGGCTTTCTTAGGCCTTGATTGTATGACAATTCATCAATCTTCAATTCTTTTATTATAAGTTATAGATATAGATTATAGATATAAATATTGTTTTCAAATTATGTATAAGGATTAACATAAAAATTTAAATATTTATTTGTTTACAGTAAGTTTAATAAAATATTTATTTAAAAATAAATAAAAGAAGATATGTATATCTTCTAATTTAAAATAGAAGATTTTATATACAAATTAATTTAATATAGAATTATTAAGTAGTCATTATAAATATATGATTACATTAACATCAAACCATTCATTCTTAAAAAAATTCTGAATTCTCCTTCTGTTCATCAAGAAGTAAGTGTTAAAAATTTTTAAAAGACTTTGAAGTTTTTTCTTCTTCGTTGATTATTGAAAATGGTTTATGTTTAGATTAATAAACATTTATTAATCTAAATTCATGTATTCAAAGAAAATTCGTATATGCTTTTATTTACAAAGTCATTGTATTGAAATAAGTGTTTTTGTTTTCAATGTGATCATGAATTCTACATTTATATAAGTCAAAGTCAAATGGTGACATATTTTAAATTACGTGAAGATGATTATATGTTGAAGGTTATCCTTTTAATACGGTATTATGTTTAATATGGTTTATGTTTTTTATTTTTTTAACTTTTTAAATAAATGTTTTTTTAACTAAGATTGATTATGTTTAAGTTATTTACTCTTTTAGTGATTTGAGTTTTCTTCTTTTATCATTTTTTATTAAATCATATTAAATTTTTCAACACCGAAACCTTCCCAGGGTAATCAGCTAGTAAAGAATATAAAACAATATTCTCAGGTTGTGTTGTCATTTTCTTTGTTTTATTTATATAGTCGGTGATATATATTCAAGACTATCCCAATCAACATGCTCCACGTCTATTTTTTCCCTCTCTAATTTGTAATTATCTTATTTGCTATCACGTTTACATCAAACCTATAATATGCCCTCTCAAGAATTACAATATGGCCTTTTCAATTTTAAGTATACTTAGCATATAAACTTTTTACTTATCATTCTCTTGTTTTAAATTCTTTTGCCCAACCTGACACTTAGCCTACTCATAACTTTTTTCTCTTAGAGTATAAGGAGTGGAGGGGAGAAAGAGGGGGTGAAGCGTCATGTGGCACTTATGGTAAACTTTTTGCCCATCTCACCTCCAACCTTGCCCCACGCCCTTGAAGCTTTTCCCGCCCTCCCTTCTCGCTCCACCTTCCACGCGCTATAGGGGTGGTGTTCCCGCCGGTGAATCCACTTCCCGCCCTCCCTTCCCGCCCCACTCCTACTAGTCTTATAGCTCATAAGATATGATATTTTATGAAATTTCATAGAAAGGTTACAATGTGTTTCTTTTATCTACGTTTCGATGTATATTATTATTCAAAACCGAGTTTTGTGTAATAGTTACAAGTCAAAAGAGCACACTATTACCGAAGTGGCGTCAAGGTTTCATTTGTTTGTTTGCTTTTTATTTCTCATTATATTACAAAGACAAAACAAGTTACATTTAGATGGTGGGTAAGCGGGCAACAAGCTGTGCCGCTATCCCCTTTTGAATCGCAAAGCCTATCCTGCTAAACACAAACCATTGGTTCTTAGGGCTCTGCGAGTCACTGTGGACTACCTTCTGCACTCGTTTGAGGAACCGTACTGCCTCAGGGGCTAGAGATCTAAATGTGTCAAAAGCAAACGACAAGAACACATGTTGTTTCTCTAAACAGGCTGCTCCGTGCTTAGCGATCTTCTTAGCTTCTGCCTTCAAAACTGCCTGCCTCGGTACAAAGTCGTTGTCGCGCAAACCTACCAAGGGGGAAACCCCTGTCAGGTCAACACAAGCATGCTTCCCCCCAACCCATCCAAACACCAGAACATATGTAGGGCGCAAGATAGATCTCCCCTCCCGCGGATTAGTCAGAAAATTGACCGGTGCTTCTTTCTTGGCTGAGACCCCCGCACTCCGATGCACATCCCATAGAACATCTCTGACCAAATCATGGTGGTACTTGAACCCCGGAAATTCTTTGCAGTGGAGCGCATGCTCGCCAAATTTATCCAGACATGCTCTTTTGCAAATGCGGCATGTTTCATACGGGGGGAACAGAGTTATCATGAGCCGATATTTGAGAATTACCCTGTATTCGATCGCTGACATCCGTTGCCCAAGCCCTTCAATTGGCACGACTGTCAAAAAATCTTGAACATGAACCTCTTGAAGACATGCAAACACTGCCTTTTGTCGCGGAGTCATATCAAACTGTCCTTTCATAGTCTGCACGTGTTTACCATAAAACTATGATGCTGCTGTCGCAAAGTCCTTATTTAAACGTTTTGATGTATTTTTTTAAATGGTTAATACTGATATAAAAATGGTTCAAATTAAGTCTACCGATTTTGATACCAACAAACGAGTTTCGTCCACCTGTAATTGGTTAAAAGAATAAATGCGTCGGCAAATTATTTCTAAGAAATAAACAATTATATAACTTAGAATTTATGATTTTGGATAGTCGTTAGCTAATGATGACCACAAAATTGAAAATCCTACATGTTGATGACTTCCTAGCTTACGCCTAATAGGGACTCGATCAAATGGCCTATGGAGTATTTCAATCAAGGGGACCCTTGTGTCCTTGATCATGTGACATTGCCTTCTTTTTCTTTTTCTTTTTAACTCTTAATTTATCTTAAAACATTTAATTTACATATGACAAAAATGAGAGTCGGCCGCAAGGGTGGGGTGTGAGGCAACGCTCCCCAGCCATCTTAGATGGGTGATGTCCTCAACACCCTAATTTTTTCTTAAGTTTTTAAACGATAAGATGTTTGAATTAAAAAGAGGAAATCACTTTGGCTATATTTTTTTTTTTATTTTTTTAATAAACTAATTAAAAACACACTATTTAATTAAAAAGATAAATAAAGCATAATAATTAATAATAAAATTACATACAAAACCTAAAAATTAAAAAAAAATTAAGCACGGATGTGACCTTTTGCAATGGGCTAAATCCCATGCTACCACGCGCATCAGGGACTTTGCTGAAAATATTCGTATTTATTTTCTAAGTCATTTGATATTCTTAAAAATAAATTACGACTCATCGACAACGACGCCTAAAACTTTTTTCATCATATGTTGGTTCGGGTGAGAAGTAATCACGTACCAATAAATCATTTGCGGCTTCTCGTACATGAAGTATATATTTTCTCCGTTTGGGTTCAGAAGTCCCTTCAATGTCATCCTCAACAATAGCTTCAACCACTTTATGAACGCTCGATATTATCATTTTTGTGCCATCGTCGGATGAGGACTCCGAAGCGTATAGATCAAACGAATCTAATGAACTTGAAGATTGCATTTTTGTGAGAGTATTTTTAATAAAATGAGTGTATGGTAGGTATAAGAGGATATGATATATATATATATATATATATATATATATGATTTGGATCATTTGAGAACCACTATTTAGGGAGAGAACCAAAGAACCAAGTGTGAACACAAAAACCCCTCCACTAAAAAATAAAAAAAAATAATAAAAATATTATATAACCTAAAAAAATAAAAAAATAAAAAAAGTAAAAACACCAAAATGTTTTTTTAGTGTTAATCTTTCTGAAAAAAAAAAATAAAAAAAATACAAAAAAAATAAAAAAAAAACAAAAAAATGGCCTTTTTTACGTCATAATTACGTCATATACCGTATGCACATGTGCATTTCACTATTAGAGCACACTTTTGAATAAATTATCAATTGCCATAATGAAATGATCATTTAAATGGACGTGATATGATATATAAGGAAGAAAAAAATTTATTCAATGATCTTTAAATAAACGCGAAGTGCATTTCACTATTATAGTTAGGTTTTTTTTCCATGGGTTTAGCTTTAGGGTTTAGTTTTTAGGTATGATGGGAATGGGGTTAGGTTTTTTGGGGTTGTTGGTGAATAAACTTAAAAAAACCCCTATATAAAACTATAAAATAAGACAATTGTACTACATGCACATGTGCATTTCACTATTATAGTTAAGTTTTTTAATGGGTTTAGCTTTAGGGTTTAGTTTTTTGGTATGGTGGAAGAGGGGGTATCTTTTTGGGGGGATGGGATGGAGCGTTTTGGTTTTTTTTTTTTTTTTTGGGGGGGGGGGGGGGTGTGGGGTTAGCTGCACATGTGCATTTCACAATGGGGGGGGGGGGGGTTGTGGCGGTGTGGAGGATGCGGGGTTTAGGTTGTTAGGGAGTGAGGTGGGTGGGTTTAGGTTTTTAGGGGGTGAAGGTGTTTAGGTTTTTTTTTGTTTGTGTTGACAATGGTTCTCTGGTTCTCTCCCTGAAGTTGGTTCTCGTATGATCCCTACCCTATATATATATATATATATATATATATATATATATATATATATATATATATATATATATATGGTCCAAATGAGAACCTTTTCCCAAATTGAGAACTGTGAGAACCATTCTGGGCCACACATTTCTCTAAGGCAATTATTATTTTTTTTTTATTTTTCTTTTTTTTTTTTTTGCAAAAATCGCTGCTTTATATGCAAGGAATTTTTTTTTTTATTTTTTTTGTATTTTTTTTCAGTAAACACATGTGTATAATTGCATTATACACATATGTATAATGCAATATACACATATGTATAATTGCCATATATACATATGTATAAATGAAAAAAAAATAAAAAAAAAATAAATTTTTTTTCCTTGCATAAAAATGTGCGATTAAAGCAAAAAAAAAAAAAAAAAAAAAAAAAAAAAAAAACTTTTGCCTTTATATGAAATGTGTGGCCCAGAATGGTTCTCTCAGTTCTCAAATAGGGGTTGGTTCTCTTAGGATCCCTACCCTATATATATATAGTAGAGAGTTCAAATGAGAAAAAATTATTTTGTAAGAAGAAAAAGAACAAATTATAACCAATCAGAAGCTTTCATTTAATAATTGTATTGAATGTTAAATTAATTATTAATTTTTTAACCCCCTTTAAACTAGTTAAATAAATGAAACTTATAATTAATATTTAAAATATATTCTTCTAAGGCAACCCTTATTTGGAGTAAACGATAATTTCGATATGTGTAGGGTGAATTTTTATATGTGTAGGATGAATTTTTATATGTGTAGGATACACGTATGATAATCTCGATATGTGTAGGATAAACATATGACAATTTTGTTATATGTAGGATGAATTTTATATATATATAGGACAAATTTTAATAATGTATAGGATAAAGTGTTAATGACTATTGAATTAGATAAATGATAATTAATGTAAGAAGAGTTAAACTATTAATGTTTAACCGTTATGTAATTTCTTCTTTTTGTTCTCACATGAAGTTTATTCTCATTTGATCCTCCCCATACATATATATATATATATATATATATATATATATATATAGGGTAGGGTTCCTGTAAGAAAATGGTTTTGTGTATGAAGTGTAGGAAGTGTTTTCAACTATTAGATTTAAAGATGGATGGCGGAGATTAAAAGATGGGATGTGTTTAAAATCTAATTAATATATTATAGGAATTAAGGGTAAGATCGTCAATATGTGTTTTAATTGAGGGTATCAAAGTCATTTGTATCAAAGTGTTTTGGAAACTGTTTTAATGCTCCTACATTAACGACTCTCTCTCTCATCTAAATATTATTATAGATAATTAATATTCAATTCTCTCTCTCTCTCTCTCTCTCTCTCTCTCTCTCCTACATTCAAACTCAATTCATCTTCCAAAAGAAAACACAATAACACCCACAATATCTTACGCGCCGGTTTGTATTCATATTTTATAGTCATCTTCAATTCAACTTCTGCACGTGTTTTAAACCTCCAACTAGCAGTTTTATAAAATATTACTAATTCACATCTGTTTAAAAACACTATTGATTCGTATTTGTTTAAAAACACTACTGATTTGCGTCTGTTTAAAAACACTACTGTTTTGCACCGCGTTTAAAACACTATTGATTCGCATCTGTTTAAAAACACTATTGATTCGCATCTGTTTAAGAACACTACTGATTTGCGTCTGTTTAAAAACACTACTGATTTGTGTCTGTTTAAAAACACTACATTAAAACACTACTTATTACTACGTGTTAACAAAAACGCGGCATTTAGAAAATCTTGTTTTTGGTATGAATAATTCGATTATTATAAGAAGATGAAGATTAAATCTGATTATTATAAAAGATACTGAGATCATGTAGGAATTAAGAAGATATTATGAATCAAGTTGAAAAGAAAGAATAATTAGTTATTTAAGGATAATATATCTCCATAATCACTAGAGCAAGTTGCTAAAAAAGTGGGATTGATATAATTAATAAAATGGTTAAAAAGTCTAAAATGCCCATCATCTCAAGTTTTTATTAGATTTAATCCAACGGTTGAAAACACTTCCTACACTTTCTACACAAAACAATTTTCCTACCGGATCCTCTACATATATATATATATATATATATATACATATACATATAGGGTTAGGATACTTTGAAAACTCGTATGAGTTGTGAGAATTATAGGAACTCTTTTAAGCCATTGATCTTGATTGTGACACCCCGCATTTTCATGTTAACTCTTTTACTGAACTCTAGTTAATTTCCATAATCATACGTGGTTAAACACTTAGCTAGGGTTAGTTAAACAGGTCCTTCAGGATGTTATGTAACAATAACATATGTTAGGTGACATTAACGTACGTTATAGTTAGGAAAACCCTTGTCTTGACACACACGCGAGTCCTGTATCCCGAACGTTGGTGATTTGTTAGACATGCATGATTATATGAATGATTGGGTGTTGATGAATGTGGAATAACACGTGTTTGTGAATTGCATGCTTATGTGAACTTCTGCGTGTTAGTTAACTTGTACGTAAACGTTATGAGATATGTGCACTTAGGGTAAACATAATATGAATTGATAAAACAGTAGTTTTATATGAGTTGGTAGGACTATTATTGTTGGGATTAATCTCGAGAGTTAAATAGGGCTAATGGGCTCGCTTATCAGATAAAAATCACTAGAGCCCGAAACCTTGGCCCATGATCTTAACCCTAGCATATTATTTATAAAAAAAAACCCCAACCCTAGAACCCCCTTGCGCCGTGGATTAGGAGCAACCCCACAACCACCTTTCAATCTCAATCTTCATCAATTTTCCACTAGTTCAAGCTATTTCGGGTGCTATCTTGAGATTCTAGGGACTCTAGCAATTCAAGGTATGTGTTTTATGTGTTGTATGATGTTATTTTAGGCTGGATAAGTTGTAAAAACTTTAGGAAATATGCATGCTAAAAATCGCAAATCATTGTATGTTGAATGTCTATGATGCTTGTTGAAATTGTTGATAGAAATCACATCTAGAGTATATGGTACGTAAAAACCTGAGATTAAATATGATAAAATGGATGTTATTGTGTTAATATGAGGTTATTGCATGATTATGGGGTATTGAGAATCATTAGGGTTTATAATAGTCATGTTGATAAAATTCTGATTTTCTGACAGATTCATTGTGACGAATTGTAGGGCTATTATAGGGTGATTAACATGTGTAATCTGATTGTTTTCTGATGCTAAAACATAACTTATGATGTTAGCTTTTCAAAAAGTCTAAAATCATGCGTTTTGGACTTGTTTTGATATGTATTCATGATTTTATAAGTTTAAAGGTCATATCAGATTTTCGGAATTATAAATTGGGTCAACTTTAAACGGTCATAACTCGAGATTTACAAAGGGTTAAGTTATGAAATTTGGACAGTAGGTCAACATTGGAAAAACTTGGCTTTTCCAATTGGATTCACCTCGTTTGAGTCAATACACAATTTTTGGAAATTTTTCTACTAAACTGACTTGCTGTGGAAAATTTTCTGGACATAGTGGTGTTGTACGAATTTTAAAATTTTTTGTGTTTGGTTGTGAGACAAAAAAAATATGGGTTATCAAATGAATCCCAATGACGATTCAGTAAAACTTTTGGAGTTTAATTCGTTCATTAAGTATTTTAAATAATTCGTTTTTCACAGCGTACAATCTGCCCTGAAAACGCAGATTGTGTAAGGGATGTTTACGTGACTATTTGGAGTCTTATATGGTATGTATTTGACATGAACTTGCATGAATACTTATATGAGATGTGTATGAGGTATAAAACTGATAATAATCAATATGATCACCAACGGGATACGTAGGACTTACTTGTGCATGTAGAGTCATTAGGTGTCACTACACGGTTTGAACTTTAAAAGTCTTGGACAAACGAGTTGTATGGTGTGTTGGTTATGCACATATACTCACCTAGTGACATTTGTAATAGGGAGTCGGTAGCTCATTTCTGTTGGAGGAATTTGAATTATTCACGTGCAACCTAAGGTGAGTTTCACTACTCTTTTCTCAAAAGCATGCGTCTCGGGTTGAGACAAAGTACTTAACCTTTTCTAGTCCGGGTTGGGACTACTATTTTCTAGTCCGGTTTGGGACTACTTACACATCCCGGGTTGGCATGCTATGGATCCTTGTATGGGTCGGTTTTTGACTCCTTGTGTGAGTCAGGTTTTTGCTAGTTCGCAAACTGTGTCCTTGATGAACTAAACCAACTCTATCATCTGTAAGTCCTTCACATACCGAATGAGTTGCCGGGTTATGGCAAGCGGGTTATTAGTTGATAGCGCTATTAGGTCTGACAAACCTCACACCGGCTCGGGGAGTGCGGGAGTGAACTATAACTTAACAGATTTTATCATTGTTGATAGGCAATGATGTAAGGCATGCGGCTCACATTTGTGGCTACACGTACATCAGCAGTTCGGTATATCGGTGTTAGTTATCATGAATGGGTTAGCTACCCTTGACATGCGATGAACTAGTGTTTACACGGTTCTTGGAACCAACTCAATTACTTGTTTACGTGGTTTTGGAAACCAGCGCATTTACATACTCATTTACTTTACTTAGTGAACTCACCAACATTGTTTGTTGACCCACGATATACATGCTTTTGCAGGTAGTTAGCTTCCGGTGCCAGGATTAGAAAGCACTGCACACTTCACTGCATTTGAGGTCTTGGGCATACACCTAAATTACATATTATGCTTTTATGTTTTCTTTCATATGGTTTTAAATTGGGCGCATTGTTTTGCGCATGGTTTTTAAAGGTTTAAATTTGGTTTACGCTTCCGCAGCTTAACTAAACTTGATTTTTGAAAACGAACTAAATTGTTTGGGCGTTTAGAGTTCGTTCATATGACTTATGGCTATGGATCCTGGTATGTCATGCGCCTCGCGGTAAAACCCCGCAGTGAAAATTTGAGGGTGTGACATTGATGATCCAATGGTTGAGATCAAATGATAAGACTTTTTTGTCTTGACATGTGGCTTGACTTTTTATTTGTATTTTTTAATAAAATAAAGTAGATAAGGGTATTAAGGTAAAATATACTATGAGAGAAAATATAATAATATAATATCATATTAATTTTTTATTCATTTATTAAAGTATCATATTTTTTATAAATTTTATTTTTTAACAAAATTAATACATATTAAAAAATCAAATTTGTGCATTCATTATTTAGGAAACCCCATATATCTAAATTATTTACATCAATGTAAAAACCCATATATGAAAATTATTTACATCAATGTAATACATATAATATTCCCTTACACCAATGTAAACAACAAACTTGCATGAAAAATAACAAAATACATCAATGTAATATAGTTACACCAACGAAAAAGAAACATAACAAAGTTGCTAATCCACTAAAATATACAGAACACTACATCTAACTAGCTCTTCAAAAACATATTGGCCTTGGATTGTCTTCATGTGTGAGGATCCATCTCTACACAAATAAGTGTAACAAAAAGTCACTATGCACGAACGACTATCACCCGATTTACATAAGTGTAACAAAAGTATTTACACGTGTCCAAAAAATAAAACACTACAAAAACCTACAAAAATAAGTGTAATACATATTCAATGTAATACATGTAATATTCTCTTACACCAATGTAAAATATTGTATAATTGTTTGCCACTACATATAAGAAGATTTCTATTAAAATGCTTAACCAAACAAGATTTGATTTCATCACACTAATGTAAATATTTACACCAATATAAATATTGTAAAATCACATCTTACACTTATGTAAATTCACATCTTGAATTACAAAAAAATTACTAGGTTTCACAAAAAGAAAGCCACATCTTATAATTATATAAATTCACATCTTGAATAAAAAAAATTTACCTGGTTTGACAAAAACAAAGCCATAGATCTGAAGGGTTTGTTCATCAAAAACGGTTTATTCAACATTTCAATTCCTACACCTGAATCTTTCATCATCAGTATAATAATAATAATAATAATAATAATAATAATAATAATAATAATAATAATAATAATAATAATAATAATAATAACAACAACAACAATACAAATTTCAACACTTTTTGTTTCCATTACATTACAAGCAGCCACACCACACCATACTATCTTCTTCTACAAAGACTTTACACGAATCTTCTTCCTACCCTCTTCATCTTCTTCCTCCAAAATCTTTTTTCTTTAACCCCCTTTTTTTTCTGTTTCTTGATCTTCACTCAAGGCATGGATGCCAGAGACCAGATCACACACACATCCCCATCAGGTTACTTGTTGTTCGACTCAAATAACCCATTTTCCAACATGGGTTTTCTCAGATTTGACCCCCCATTGTTGTTTTAAAACATTAATGGCGGTTCTTGACTTTAAAGTTAATAATAATAATAATAATAATAATAATAATAATATACCTGAAACCCCACAGCATCATCATCCATCATTATCCACCACAGCCATGAACCACCATGAAACCACCTCCACCCTCCCCCTTGTCACCAAAAACACCAAACACCATCACCTCCGAAAGGATTTGTTGGAGTCTGGGCCACCACACTTGTTTTCATCGAAGGATCTGTTTGAAAACCGATTTAGATCTGTTCGAATTTGGCCCTTTCGTCACCAGACACCATCACCCCAGCCACCGTCTTCTGTTCCCAAACACCCCCATCTTCTGTTCGTCTATAGTGTGTGTTAGAGAGATATGGAGTGTGTGTATATCTGTTAGAGAGAGATAGACAGGTGTGTGTGTGTGTGTGTGTTAGAGAGAGAGACGTGTGTGTGTTAGAGAGAGAGAGAGAGACTTGTGTGTGAGAGAGGGGGAGAGAGAGTTTTAACTTTTAATATGGTTTAAAATAATATCAGATAGTTTTAATAGGGGTGATGGTTGTCACACCCTAACCGATGGCGGAATACATCGGGGCGAGACTTGGGATAGATTGTTCAAAGACTTCATGACACTAGAATTCGTGACAATATAATTTAAAGATAAAATTTCATTCATAGCATAAACATTGTCTAAAAGATAACCGAAATACAAATTGTTTCATAAAGAAAAAGTACAACATCAAAATATAGAATTTAAACTAGCGTGAGTTTCTAGCCAAATCCTAAGTAGTTTTTCTTGTATACCCTGCATCAAACGTTTCCTGCAACATGTATAAAATATCCGTCAACACATAAAGCATTGGTGAGCATACTAGTTTTAGTTTACATACATAGTATTTTAGTATGGTTTACTCAAATCTCATACTATAGCATTGCACATACCTATCATACATGTAACACCCCAACCGATGGCGGAAACATCGGGATGTCACGTATTGATGATTGTTCAGTAGCTCATGGTAAATAATAAATTTCAATAATTGATTTAAATACATTACATACAATTGTTCTACAAGAATTTGTACATCAAAATGAATAATACTAGATACACATCTTCAAGCATTAACTCTAATCTTCAAGCAAGCTATAACCTGAAACATGTTAAGTTTGAAAATATTTTGGGTCAACAAAAATGTTGGTGAGATTTACATAGGTTTGAATAAAAATGTTGTACAATTCGAGTGTCATGGCTAGTCTAGTCCATATGTGAAAACAAACTATCAGGTAAATCGAGTGCATAATCAACCCTTGAGACTAGAATACTGTGGTCCATCCCATACGCATATGGTTCACTCGATTATGTTATGTGTTCGATAACAATCACCCACGCTACCTATGTAGGAGGTACACGTATCCGGGTGGGATTGTCAGTCCAATAGATCTATCATTGTATACCGTCGGCTGATCAATGTTAATGATTTTGCTAGAATAATGTGTTTACCCTAGTAATGTTTAGGACATAATGCAACATAGAATAACACATAGACACTTATGATTGAATTGTAAATTGAATGTTGTAACATGTTTCACCCCAAAATAGTGAATGGAAATAGGGGCTATGTAAACTCACCTTGATGCTAGATTGAAGACCCTTGATATATAAATAAATGAGGCTCGTGCGTATCCAAATACCACCCTATTTCAAGGTAATAAATAAGTGTTGGGGAAAACTTAATAAATCTAAGTTTTCTAGTCTAAAGTATGCTAGGGTTCCTAATTTGGGGAATAATAATTGATTAATGATTAAATTAGAATAATTGTTAATAATTTAATAAATAAATAAATAAATAAAATAATTAATAAAAAGATTTTTGACCAACCTTAATTAAAGGTAGTTGTATTATAATGTAATAAATGTGAAAATAATTTTTATAAAATTATTTTCTTAATTAATGAATATATATATATATATACACATTAATACTTATTTATCAAAATATAGACTTAATATTTAAAAATATTAAAATTTATAAATTTCGAATAAAAAAAATTATATTTCTGATCTAAATGATTAAAAATAATTTATGTGAAATTTTGATGTAAAAATAATGAAAAATGAATTTATTATGATTTATTTATGATTAAAATAACAAAAATCAATTAAAAATATTAAATAAATGATTTTTCTGAAATAAAATTTATTTCTGAAATGGTTATTGATCCATAAGTTCAAAATTATTTTTGTGGGATTTTATAATGTCGTTTAGCTATTTTTATAGAATTTTGAAATTATAAATGAATAAAGTTGTAATATTTATAATATATAGTAAATAAATAATTTTTGAAAACCTAAAAGTTGGATAATAAACTTCATCATCAGAATAACTTAAAATAAATTTTGTAGAATTTTTATAAATCGTTTTGTTAAATGAACGGATATTTCTTATAAATTTGATTAATAAAGGAATTATAGGAATTATATTAATTGAATTTAAATAGTGTTTAAATATAATCCAATCTGATTTGTTAATGTTCTCAGGGTCCAGACCAATTGGTCTGGGCTTGTGATTATAAGGCTTGGTTAGCAAGGGACCATGAGTTCGATTCCTGGTTAAGGCCGGTTTTTATAACGGCTTGTTTTGTTTATTTATTATTTTTTTTCTTTTTTAAAAAAAAGAAAGGTGGCCGTGGGACTCGAACCTAGGTCCCAGTCGGTTTGATTTTATTTAAGGCAAACATCAATACCATCTGTTCTACGAGCCTATTTGTGTTTATTTTGATTTCGAAATTTAACTAAACCGATTCTAATACACTTCATCTTCCCCAATTATAAACCCTAGAAGCCTTAGCCCCCAAATCGTTTCAATTGAAAATGAAAACGATACAGATGATAAACAGAAGTGTGGGGCTTTTAATCCATACTAAAAACCGATTCTAATGAACATAAAAATTAGGTTTAAAATGTACCAAATGTTGGTGAAACCCGAGCATAAAGGTCGTGGCCAAGAAGCCTCGAAAATGGAGGATTTGAAGATTTTAAGGTTGACACGATAGAGGGATCTCTTAATCGGCATCTTATGAAAGTGTATGCGAGTTTAATTAAGCTAACAACATGTATTTATACGGATTGAACGAATTAAATTTCGAATTTGAATGTACGATTTGTACGTTTTGGTTCGTTTTTATAGAAATTATGGTAGGGAGAGGGCCGGATATGGTGCTAACAAACTTTCTTCAACCAATTCACAGAAGACTCGCATGATTCGTGGGCTAATTGATTGAGTTTGTTGTGGGTGTTGACTTTCAAAGTCAATTGATAGGTTAGCTAACAAACCTTAAGTTTAATTTGCATAGGATTTAGAACACAAAAGGCTTGTGGCTCAGCTGTTGTTGTATGGTTTGGTTATGTGGTGGACGCGGGTTCGAGTCCCGGTCCACCCATTTTTATTTTTTTTGAACATTTTCATATTTTAACTATTTAATTATGTATATATATGGTCATAACTTGATTAAAAATGATAAGAAAAATTTTATTACGCCCAAAATGTCAAGCTTCGAATATTTATTTCATAACTTTCTTTATTACATGACGGATAAAATGCGAAACGTTACTATACAAAAGACATAACTCAAACCCGCGAGTACCACAGTGTATACCTAACATATTCATGCTAGGCCGTTTAAATCTTAACAATGATAAAGGGGGCAGTGTGCTATTCCTATAGCGCTATACATGTTTAGTGGGCTAAAAATAGTTAATGATTTATGTCTAAGTATCTAAGAATCATAAGCATGGCAAGTAGCATATAAGTATGTTTAATAGATTGAGCATGTGTGTTTATGAAAGCATTAGTGTGTTTTGCATATGATACATGTTTACACCCCAAAAGTGATAAAGGGTAAAAAGGGGACAAGTATGAACTCACCTTTGGGTGCGTCTTGATAAGGTTCCAAAAGAATGTCTTGGAAGATTAAGCTTTAGCTCTGATTAACTAGAATTAAGAATTAGAGTCTTAGGTTCGAGTTTAGATTATAGTTTCAAGAGGATCATGCAAGCCTTTTAGGCAAACCAAAACACAAATCGCCTTTAAGGCAATCCGGATGGTCATGAGAATAAGTTACTCCAAGCACAAAATCATCATAGATGATTAGGATGGTATAAGGTTAGGAATGTGAATCCGATTAATAAGTTCATGTCATAACTACTTCGCTTATGAGATAAACGTGGGTTTTGGACATGGGATTTCCCCTTTCTAGTGTGGATTAATCCAATTTCACAAGAAGGGTCAAGAGAGTTGGTAAGGTATGGTGTAACCACAAACCTTCCAAGAGATTGTTAATAGAGTATTAGGATAAAAGATTAAAAAGTATACTTATAATAATACATACTATAACTAGGAGGTTTAAGTAAAGTATGGTGACTTGTTTGGATGAGCCTTGGCTCTCCGTTGTCAACCATTACCATAGCACAAATCCATCCAACATTGGATTGTTGGTGGACTTGGTTGGTTCCTTTACAACAAAGATCCAAGGACATAAAAGAATCATAGAAACTAATCACCTTTGAGGCCTCTTTTTGGTGCTCTATCCATTATATACTTTTGTGGAGAAGCAAGGGATAGGTCCTAGAGGTTTCTCCAAGGGATTTTAAGAAGAAAAGAAGAAGAAAAATAGAATGAAAGTTGAAGTTTTAAGCCAAGAAACTCACTGATGCAAAACAGGAAGTGGGCTTGAAACTTGAGGATTTGAGAGAGATTTAGAGGGTGATTTAGAGTGGGCAAAGAGTTAAAGGTGAGGAGGAGGTGTATTTATAGGTGGGGTAAGTTAATGGGGTATTAAATAGAGTTAATGGGGTGGTTAAGCTTAATTAAAGGGGTGGTCTTAATTATTTAATTAGTTACTTTGTTGGAAAAAAAAACGAACGATCAATATTAATGTGTTGTTTGGAAATGTAGTCAACACACCACACCACACCACACCACATTCACGTTTGTTTTATTTTTCCTTATTTTTTCTTTTTTTTTAACAAATTATTATTATTATAAGTCTATATGTTTTTTTTAAAATAAATAAATATGTATTAAGATCTTAACTAAAAGAGTTTCTAAATTGATTAGGATAAATTATATTGACGACTCGTCAAGAATTGGTGGGAGTAACATAAAAAGAAACGAATAAGGCGAACTTGGAATTTGTTTAAGTATAGAATTTAGAATACAAGAAAATTAAAAATCACGTGATGTTACATAAAGTTTGCGTCACGTAGAATTTATAGAATAAGTGAAATAGATTAAGATTAAATGAAATTGATAAAATACTTTTCCATTGATCATAAGCTCGGGATTACAAGAGTACAAAATGGAAAGATACAAGAATACAAGGACTAGAACAGAAAATACGAAAAGTACAAATGTTACAATGGTGGGGTGGGGGAGATGGTATTTGACAAAAATGCCCCCTAAGTGGGTAATGTGTCACATTATTATTGGGCTAGGGGAATTCTCAAGTTCTCGCAACTCACACGAGTTCTCAAAATATCCGGATCCTATATATATAGGGTAAGGATAATGTGGAAACCCACTCTTATAGTGAAAACTCTAGAAACTCTGACTTCCCAAAAAAAAATTTTTGAAAAAATTAGGGCATGTAATATACATGATTTTAAGCATTTTGGGCCAAAAAAATCAAAAAAGCGCTGAGCACTTTTTTAAAAAAAATAAAAAATAAAATTTCGACTAACACATGCTAAGCCAAACTAACACATGTTACCCATTTGTTACCCGAAGACGGTTTTTATTTAAAAAAAACGGCTCGACGCTTTTTCGATTTTTTTGGCCCAAAATGCTTAAAATCATGTATGTTACATACCCTAAAATTTTCATAAAAAAAAGTCGGGAAGTTAGAGTTTGTTAGAGTTTCCAAGGTTTTCACTATAAAAGGGTTTCCAATATAACCTTATACTATATATATATATATATATATATATATATATATATATATATATATATATATACTAGGTGAAATCCCGTGCATCGGAAGACTATATCAATTTTAAGGTCTGTTTACTAAATACAAAATCAAGAAGTCAAGCATCAGTTGCAAGCAAAGTCTGTTTACTAAGGTATGTTGTAGAGCAGTGGGTCTGTTAAGGAGATATGTCTGAAACAGGTGTTGCTTCAAACAGATGTTGCTTCAACAGTTTGCTTCAAACAGCTGTTGCAAGCAAAATGTTGAAGCATCATCTGTTTGAAGCAACAACTGTTTCAGACACATCTCCTTAACATACCCAATGCTGTGGAACATACTTTAGTAAACAGACTTTGGTTGCAACAGATGCTTTACTTCTTGATTTGGAAAGATAATAAATCACTCGGGTTTTTTTTTCGTTTTTTGTATAGCACTATGGTAATCGTTGGAATGATAATAAAACGCTCATTAATTTGGTGTAATTTGTTTTTCAAAAAAAAATGTCATTTTAAAAAAATTATTAACGTTTAAAAATCATGGGGGAAAGTGCATGTGCTATGCACATGAGAGAGAAAAATTATTTTAATAGTAAATGGAGTATCCATGACCCATCTATGACATGTGGCTTAATGAGGGGATAAATAAAATTGAAATGAGCGGGAAAAACAAAAACTATGCTCCCATATGATGACATGTGTCCCAACTTTGTTTTCATTTATATATAGTAAGTAGTAGAGGGTTAGGATATTTTGGAAACCCATCCTTATTCGGTAAACTCTGGAAACTCTGACTTCCCAATTTTTTTTTGAAAAAAATAGGCAAGTAATATACACGATTTTAAGCATTTTGGGCCAAAAAAATTAAAAAAGCGCCGAGTAGTTTTTAAAAAAAAAATAAAATAAAATTTTGACTAACACATGTTAAGCGATAATAACAGGTGTTAACCATCTGTTAATTATATGTTAACAGTAGACGTTTTTTATTTTAAAAAAAAAACCGTTCGGCGCTTTTTCGAAGTTTTTGGCTCAAAATGCTTAAAAAACGTATATTACATACCCTAAAATTTTCATAAAAAAAGTCGGGAAGTTAGAGTTTCCAGAGTTTACCATATAACAAGGGTTTTCTCTATATACTTCCACTAGTAGTGTGTATATATATATATATATATATATATATATATATATATATATATATATAGGGTAGGGTTCAATTGAGAACCAACCCTTAGTTAGGAACTTTAGGAACCAATCTCATCCATCCATCTTCAATGGCATGATGGTAAATATGTTAAACATTAATTAACTTTTTAATTAAATCAAGGGGTAATATTGTCTTTTGGTATGTGAGTATTAATAGGTTATTTAGTATACATTGTAACTGACAAAAACCACAACTAATATCATTTGTGCGTACAAAAAAATTATACTGTACGATAAACATTAAACAACTATACGTCAGTGTATATTCATATTCCAACAATTATACATCAGTGTATATTCCAATCATTGCTACAAAAACATTATACTGTACGATAACATTAAAACAACTATACGTCAGTGTATATTCATATTCCAACAATTATACATCAGTGTATATTCCAATCATTGCTACAAAAAACATTATACTGTACGATAAAACATTAAACAACTATACGTCAGTGTATATTCATATTCCAACAATTATACATCAGTGTATATTCCAATCATTGCTACAAAAACGTTATACTGTACGATAACATTAAAACAACTATACGTCAGTGTATATTCATATTCCATGCACTCACACGAACTGATAGGTTGGTCTTATCAAGAGTAACCTGAAACAAAGAAAAAGGTTGTTTAGCATATACATCAGTGTATACATACAATATACATCAGACCCCAATAAAATTGATGCTATAGAACAGTGTTTAGTATCGTCATATTCAAACAATTATACATCGGTGTATAGTCCAATCATTGCTACAAAAAACATTTGACTGTACGATAACATTAAACAACTATACGTCAGTGTATATTCATATTCCAACAATTATACATCAGTGTATAGTCCAATTAGTACTACAAAAACATTGTACTGTACCATAATATTCAACAAATATACGACAGTGTATATTCATATTCCAACAATTATACATCAGTGTATAGATGAATGTTAGTGTATCTGTACGCTTCAACATGATCTGAATTATACATCGGTGTATACTTCCAAAAACTAAACTAATATACGACAGTGAATAATTGTATAACTCTTTGTACGTATGAAAACTTCTATAACGCAACATGATCTGAATTATACATCGGTGTATAATTCCAAAACTTTGTACGTACGAAAAATTTTTGCACGTAAAAAAAAACTGCTCTGCAAACTGAAACCCTAATTGCGAACAAAAAAAAATTAAAAAACTAAAAAAACATTACACAAATACCTTGATTCTCTGCAAACTGAAACCCTAATTGCGATCAATCTATAACACCTCGTACGAGAAGGGTCTCGAAGGAAGGAGACGGTGGTTAGGGTTTGGAATTGGGGTCTCGCAGATAAGGATGGTGGTTCACGGTGGTGGTTTTGGTGGATCATTGTAGCGATGGTGGTGGAGATTGATGAAGATTTGGGATTGATGAAGTTGTGTTTGATTGAGATTGATGAAGATTTGGGATATAGTTTTGATAACTGATTATCGGAATTGGGGAATATATAGGGGAGCATTTTTTTTTTTAAAATTAAAATATAAAACATAATTGTTCAATTACCATCCTACCCTTAGATCAAGATTAAAAGATGAATGGCTCAGATTGGTTCCTAAGTTCCTAACTAGTACCTTGGTTCCTAAATGATCTTTTTCCTATATATATATATATATATATATATATATATATATATATATATAGGGAAGGGATATTATGGAAACCCACCCTTAGAGAGAAAACTTTGGAAACCCTTTCTTAACCCTTGATCAACCTATATCAATGGTTGTGATTAAATGTGTTTTTTTCATTTTATTTAATTGATTTCTTTCAAACAAAAAGACAAAATAAAGGGTAGTATGGGTAGAAGAATATTGACTATCCTCTCTCCTCTCTCCCCTTTCTTTTCAACTTTATCATAATAACATTCTCTCTCATCTCTCCTCTTTCCACTCTCATATTTCTTTTCAAAACACCACTTTCTCACCCATCACCTCTTTCTTCTCCAGACAACTCTCTCCTCACATCCCTTTCTTCTTAAACACCATTAATATCTAGTGGGTGGTGCTTGTGAGTAACAGAAGCAAGTGACGGGTAGTGGTTATGGTGGTTCTAGTAACAATCATCTCTCTCTTCTCTCCTCTTTCTTCATCTTCTTAGTGCTCTTCATCTTCTTCATCTTCTTTCCTCTCTCTCTTGCCATAACTCTCTCTCTCTCAAGTCTGTTTTTTTTTGTTATGTATTTTAGTGATTTTTTTGCTAGTGTTAAAGTTGTTGGTTTCCGGTGGTCGGAGGTGTGGCCGGAGAAGATAGATCCGCCGGAGTAGACCGGTCCGGCCCCTCTCTCTCTTGGCGTAACTTTTTCTCTCAAGTCTATTATTTTCTTTGCATTTCTCTATCGTTGTTGTTGAATGGTAGCAATAGTGGTGGTGAGTGGTGGTTCAATCTCCCTTCTCCTCTATCATTCTCTCCCTCCCACGACCTTAAATGTTTAGATCCGACGACATTGGTGATGATCTTCAATTTTAACAGGTATGTATGTGTTCTTGATTTGGGTTTTTGTTGGGTGATAACCCAGTTTTTTATTTGGGTTTTTTTTTCATTTATTCAGTTCTATTATTTTTATATAAGAAAATTGAAGTGGGTTTTGCTTTGATTGTGAAGATATTCATCCGCGGTGTTAGAAGGTGACCGGAGACGGTCAGAGAGGATGTCCAGTGTGTACAGAAAAGAAGGGGTTGAAGGTGTTCTTTGTGGTTGTGTCCTTAATGTGGTTGTGTCCTTAAACAAGTTCTTTGTAGTTGTGTCCTTAATGTGTAAGTTATTTATCAGAATATGTAACATGTGTTATGTTTTATAGATGTTCTTTGTAGTTGTGTCCTTAATGTTTGGTCTGAACCTGTGGGAATCAACACAAAAAACACTGTTATAATTTCTGTTAACACGTGTTATTGTTATGGTTGTAAGCTAACATGTGTTAAGTTAAACAAAAGAGTAAAATACTATGTCAGTTTGAGATGTGTGATCACATGTGTTATCCTTGTGTATGCAAATATGGTAACATGTGTTAACCTGGTAAAAACCTTTAAACCACGTTGTGGTGTTTAGAGTGAGACGTGTATTAACAGTTGGTAGTGCTTGATATATGTATTAACACGTTTTAACCGTGTTGACTATGTTGGCACGTGGATTAGAGTTAGACATGTATTAACAGTTGTTTATGGCGGAATAGACTAACACGTATTAACCACGTTGACTACGTTGACAAGTGGATTGAACGAGCATTGTCATTTTTTCGAATTGACTAACAACTGTTAACTTATGAATAACATGTGTTATATATAAAACCCTGGTTGAGGCATAAGTTGACAAAGTTGGCAGTCGAGGAATAAGTTCTTGTCAGTTTTAGCAATGACTAACAACTATTAACAAGATAATACAAAGCAGCAATTTACGCAACCACATACAGCCTAGATTCCAAAAGGGACACCATGGGCGTCGCATATTTTAACTTATACATAATAAAGGTTTTAAAAAGATCATACGCACTAAGTAACCGCTAGACGCAAAAAAACATGGCGACATAGATACCCAATTCATATGAAAGCCATACAAGAACAAACAGCTGTGTTATCACTTCCGTTAAACTTAACCTGTGGGAATCAGCACAAAAAAACACCGTTATAATTTCTGTTAACACGTGTTATTGCTGTGGTTGTAAGCTAACATGTGTTAAGTTAAACAAAAGAGTAAAAACTATATCTGTTTGAGATGTGTGATAACATGTGTTATCCTTGTGTATGCAAATATGGTAACATGTGTTAACCTGGTAAAAACCTTTAAACCCCTACCAACAAAAAAGAGTAATACTAGGTGTGTTTGTAAGGTGTGATAACAAGTGTTACCCTTGTTGTATTAACAAACTATTAACACACGTTATTACAAAGTATCATTACAAACTATTAACCACTTAAACAAACAAAATCTAGTAACTCTATACATTGAGTACAAAAAATAAAACGTTATTAAAAAGTTTTTCTACATATTTTTCTCGGCTTCCTTCGACTTCGTTTGTTAACATATGTTAACCAGTGGGGGTCTTCGTTATCAACTGCAAAACAATAGATGAGATATTAACCGGTGTGACCAACTCATCATCTAACATACTAAAATAGGAGTAACACATGTTACTCGGGGCCCAAATGTGAACATGTGTTAACAAACACAATTGTGGTACACAAAAAAAACATACGTTGTTTTGTTTAACGGGGTGTAAAATACCAAAATTATACCGAAAAGAAAACACCCATCTATGTAATGTCTTAACATGTGTTACAACCTCATTTGACTAAAGCCAAAGATTAGGTGTTCATATTATCTTATTAAATTAAAACACCAAGACTTGTTTCTAACTTGTGGAAATTTTTTAATTTTCCAAGAATATATGATTATAAATTTTCAAAACAAGAAAAACAAAACATTTTTGTAGATCAATTAATAATCTAAGCAAATATAACCCTAATATTTTAGTCTAATATACATGATTATAGAGAAAGGTGGTTCAGATCTGGAAATGTACCTAAAAAGGAAGGTGAGATCTGAAAATGTTTTTAACTCCGGTCATCTTCTCCGACAAGTTCTGGCTCCGACGACCATTAACACCTACAACATTTTCTCTTACAACACTAGACAACTAAAAAACACTCCCCTCTCCAAATTTTACTACCATTAACACGATTTTGTTGAAATCTTCTGTTTTAAAGAACTCTTTCACGATTTCGAATGTTGAAGAAGCTGTATCAAATGGTGGTTTTTTTTGGAGGTTTAATGGTATGATAATGGTTTTTTTTCAAAGATTGAAGATGATGATGGTAAAGGTTGGTAAAAAGAGTTGGAGACAACTTGTCTAATCATGAAAAAGCAAGCATGAGGGGAATAAAAAGGAGGTACTTGTACTTGAAGGTGTGTGACAAATTGAGTTGATTGGAGGGTAAAATTACTTTACTACCCCCATACTAATAATAAAATCAATTTTGGTTGGGGTGATGTGGCTGAATAATAACCACAAGAAGGGTTTCTAGAGTTTACCAAATAACTTGGGTTTCTCTAGATACTTATAATATATATATATATATATAAAATAAGTTTTTTAGCCTCATGACCGTTTTACAACGGTTTTTTTTAATTATCAAACGATCATATTGTTGATTTGTGATTTTTTTTAAATAGGCCAATAACACGATGCCAACACATTTCCACCCCTCCCCCCATGCTCGTGAAACCCGTCCTATCCTGACCACGCCACCAGGGGGCGGTGTAGGTGGGTGTTAAAGCTTCTCACGAGGTATATATTTTCTCCGTTTGGGTTCGGAAGTCCCTTCAATTTCATCCTCGACAATAGCTTCAACCACTTTATGAACGTTCGATATTATCATTTCCGCGCCGTCGTCGGATGAGGACTCCAAAGCGTATAGATCAAACGAATCCAATGAACTTGAAGATTGCATTTTTGTGAGAGTATTTTTAATAAAATGAGTGTGTGTAGGTATAAGAGGATATGATATATATGTTATATATATATATATATAGAAAATAATTTTTTTTGGCCTGATGACCGTTCTACAACGGTTAAGTTTGATTTTTTTTTTTAAATTATCAAACGATCATATTGTTGATTTGATTTTTTTAAATAGTCCAATACCACGATGCCAACACATTTCCACCCCTCCCCGACGCTCGTGAAACCCCTCCCGCCCTGATCACGCCACCAGAGGACGGTGTAGGTGGCCTTATAGCTTCTCCACGCCCCCCCCCCCCCCCCCGACTCTCTCCACACTCTTACAATATGAACTCCTGGAGTTACCGTTTAATTTGTTTTTCTAGTTCTTTTCACTATGCAGATTATGCCACTTGGCAAACTCGCATTTTTAGTTCTTTTTATAACTTAGAGTTAAATGCCAATTTCGTTCCTGAGTTTTGGTTCAGTTTGCTACTTCAGTACATTTTTTTTTTTGCAAATCAACATATGAGGTTTGGATTTTTTTTGTCAAATTCGTCCTATTCACTAACTCAGTTAAAAAATCTCGTTAAGGTTAGGGGTAGGGTTGTCATTTTGCCACTTAAATGAGGGACAACTTAGACATTTCATCCTATTATTATTTCCCTCCTTTTTAAATGAAACCCTAACCATTATCCACCACCATTCACCATTTTCTGCACCACCTCCACCACCATGACTCCACAACCAAAATGGTCTTTCTACTTGGGTATTAAATTAAATTAATTAAGTGAGTTGATAAATATAATTAAAAGAAATTAGTTAGTCTTATGATTAAAAGCTTTGATTGCTTATCATCAATATTTTGTTTTGTCACTTTATGTCTTAACCACTAAACAAGGTTAATGAACTTTCTTCCCTTATTTTTCTTTCATGAAAATTGCAATAGAACTAGGTTTTTAAAGATAATTATATCATATTAAAGTAACTAAAGTTTAATCCAATATTTAAGATATACATATACATGTTATTTTAGTTAAAAAAAAAAGTGGCATATATAGTACACAATCAGTGTTAGAGAAAAGAAAAGAAAAACCAAATTTGAATATTACATATTGTATTAATCCTAAAGTTAAAATTTTAGTTACAGAAGTTTATAGATTGAAAATGAATTTTAGTTGAATATTATGATTTATCATAAAATAAAATAGATATACACTTCTAATATATTGAATTGCACATCCCTACTGAATTGCCAAAGGTCTAAAACCTCTTCTACCATATAACCGACCAACTTTGGCTAAGATTGTAACCGTCATACATGAGAAAGATTTCATATCTTAAAACTTACTAGTGGGTTGCCCGTGCGATGCGGCGGGAAACATAATACTTATGTCGCTGATTTTAGAGGTGTGTACAAGACGGTATGGTTCATTTCAATTTTACAACAAAAACCACGTTAATTATAATACATTAGACTCTATCCTATTTAGTTAAAAAACTGGGGATTCTAACCTAGTTAGTTATAAAAAAAAAAAGATATAACTTTAATAAGTTCATGCATAAAGAGAGAGCTAACAAAATTTACATATCTAAATGTGTTTATCCCAAATAACAAAGTCTTAAAAATTATTATTAGTTGAATTGCTCTATTTAAAATAAAGTTATAACAAACACATCAAGCTACAATGCTTGATAGATATGATTCACTTCATAGTCTCATACTCAACTATCTTGTAATAAAAATAAAAGCGCATAATACTAAATCAATCATCTTACTTGAAACTTGAATCGTAGGTCATGTCCCAGTGGGTACCTCCTTAAATGGCGATCCATAAGTTATTTATCACAAAAATGTTTTCAAATTTACTCGATACATTTACTAATTGTATTGTTAGTCTGTTACCAAATCCTTTTTTTCTTATAGAACGTAAAGCTTTGTGTTTTTCTATTGACTAATCATTTGTATATTTACTTTATTCATGAGTTCTAAACCTATATTATATAAAAGCATTATCAACATCGATTTCATTTCAACACCCCGCTATGATATAATTATCGATTAGATGATATAGTTAATCTAAATCTTTTATTAATTTCACGAGGTTATCATGGCTAGGGAAAAATATGTGTTTGTCAAATTGAAGGGAAATAAAAGTGATGTCAAAAATATATACCACATACATACATACGCACATACATACATATATTTTTAAAATGTGAAGCTCCTATAAGATCATCAAATCAGAACAAGAGTAAACAGGGATGTCTTGTATGAACAAAAAAAATCATCTTTTTAAAACCAAAATCCGAAAATACATACAAATATAACCAAAGTAGAGACAAAACATACAACACTTGAGTAATCTTGCTTGCCGAAACACATTCACGTCTTTCGATGTATTCAAATGGAAAGCATCATGCTTTGTTGCTCTCTTCTTACATTCACATTATATCTAACCATTATTGTTATAAAAAAAGAAATTTTTATTTATAAGAGTTTGTTGTCTTTTTAGTTTTCTTCAAGTAATTAACAAATCATTTAATTATATAAGAAGTTGTATCCTTTCAGTTTCTTCTATTTAATTGCTATCATGTTACAAGAATATGAAGATTAAAATTTTTACTAGTATATAATTCCAAGAAATTTATGTGTATTTATCAATTTATCCAACAATTCATTTATCAATTTAATACTTATGTAGAAATATCATATTGCCCCTTACCAATTTCATTAACTTGTTGTACTATAAGCAAAAAATGTTGTAATTACTTAAATTTGGTTGGAATCCTTGTCTCATGCTTTATAATATAGTATAGATATAGATTATGATCATTTAATGACAACTTCAATATTGTCATGTAATTATAATCAATTAACTTACTATTTATCTATATCTATATTTATATACTATATTAAAGAAACTCGATGGATATAATTGTAATTTTGTCATATTTTTAAGATGGCATATGAAGAGACACAATGTAAATCTCTAATTTTTACCCATTTTCTTTCCTTTATACTCCTACTATACAACATTTGATAGCAATTGTACAAATAGCTAATGCAAGTATGCAACTCATTCATCCATCTTCCTCACATTCAATTCTATGATGATTTGTAAACCGTTTTTGGTTTGCAAACAAAAAGCCTTGAATTGAAGTTACCAATTCAATGTCAAAGGAGTTTCAAATCCCTCTATATTTAAACAAAGTTCCTATTCGATTTCTCAATTATTAGGTGTGATTCATGTTCTTTTCTTCTACCATTTTCTGTATTTGTTTACCCTGCTTTCATATCATCGAAGAAGCTTGCATTTGCCTTCTTTGTCTGGTATGTAAATTCGTCCCTTTTTAGTTGGAATTGCTAAGGTTTGTGTTATGCATTGTGTTTAACCGTTGATTGTGATTTCTATTATTAAATTGAATTTTTTTGTTGGATTGTATATTGTTGAAATAGTTTTGCTTGTCTTTCTGTTATATAATTTGGATATATAAACAATGATTTCTTGATTTTAGATTGTAAAGAAAAGAATAATTGTTTGAAAACTTAATTGGAAGTTTTAATAGTTGTTAATTATTTGGAAAGCTTGTACCCAAGTGTACTACATAAGTGAAGATGCACGAAAGGAAGAACCGATGATGCTGGTAAGCCTTCTATTCAGTCTCCTCCACCTTTGCATTTACTATATATTTCCATGGAAAAACAAGAAGAAAATAAACAGAATGTAATGTAAGAATATGATATCATCTTGTTTCACAGAAAAATGACAAACAAGTATATTTAGTTTGCCTCAATTGAAGTATAGTTGTTTTTCCCTTTCATTATTTACTGATTTAAGAATCTTAATGGCGTTTATGCAATTTATGGTTACTAAAAGACTAGGTCTCATCTCTCCCCGTCTTAAATTCCGCTTCAGTAAGCATTCCTTCAATCCCAAATTCCAATGGTTGTTTAATTTATAAGAATTTAGTATATGTATGAGAAGAATTTTGATAACAAAAGATAAATGTGTAGTCATGTCATATATCAGCTTCATATCTGGATTATTTATATGATTTGGTTGTTATTGACATAATCTACCACTATTTTTACAAGCAAAAAGACTCTTCTTTTGTTTATCACCAAATCTTAGTTTTAAAGTGTAACACACAATTTTTAATGAATTAATATTAATGGTTGTTGCAAGAGATCACAAATGAATTGGCATGATATGCTTTAAACGATGTCACATATTTGCTACCATCCTTTATTTTTATTTTTATTTTTTTTAACTATTGTGTTATGTGTTGGTTAATATTCAGATTTGGGAATGTGTTGAAACGGAAGATAGAAGAATGCTTACAAACTGCTCAAGAAATATGTGCTTTAGTGGATCCAATATATACTTTGCTTGATCGAAATTAGCATGTCAACTTAGTTACCTGGCACTTAACAAGTAAATAAATATTTATTTCAAAGGGGTTTATTCGAACCACAACATTGACTTCCTAGGTGTACTATTGAATCTACATTTTTGCGTTTTGTAAATAATCACATTGTTGTATTGCAATTTGTAGTTGGATCCCGCGGCAACGCGCGAGTAAACCCACTAGTACTAAAGAATTAGGTAACAACCAAAAGAGGGTGTGACATAGACGTTGGAAGGCGTACGTGTCTCACTATCATTTTGAATTTTTGTCATTAAATTTGTAATGACCTACAATCTTAATGAACCCGTCCCCCCACTTGCGATTAAGGACCATTTTGGGAACCCTATTTTGAAGACACATAGTCACTACGTACTTTAGCAATAAAATGCATTTGTTTGCAAAGTAGTTTTATAACTAACATACAAATCTACCGTTGAGACACGTTATAATAAAGTGACCATTAGTTATAATTAACACCCATTGATACTTTCACAGACTTGCACTCTTCATAATCGATATATGGGAGAAGAGACTTTGGTATCATTAAACACACATACATTTTGCACACGTAATATGTCTATCTAGAATGAGGAACAGCCTAAGTAACATAATGCAATTACTTGTATTAACGTCAATCACCCTATGGCCATTGTTGCTAAAACATGAGTGTTACGCTCGCACATATTATTTGAGGACTTGTCTCATCTAGATAATACTGATAATTCTGGAACTATTGATGCTTCCATGTTCGTCAAGTGTAGATTGAAAGAATTGGACTCCTTGCCCTTTTATCATTGATATCAATCATATAAATATACAATGTTATCCCCTATCTATGGTAAGGGATAAATGCCAATAAATACAAAATTTAAATCATTCTATAATTACAATATCTATTACACCCCCGCAATCGAAGCGGGAGGAGAGCGCATGCTGAGACTGGATCTGAAGTGTTCAAATAACACACGTGGCAATCCTTTCGTAAAGATGTCGGCTATCTGGTACCTGGATGGTACGTGAAGGATGCGAACGTGGCCCCGTTGAACCTGTTCCCTGACAAAGTGGATGTCTAACTCAATGTGTTTAGTGCGCTGGTGTTGAACTGGATTACCGGAAAGATAAATAGCACTGACATTGTCACAGTACACCATGGTGGCTCGAGTAATAGGTACCGATAATTCCAGTAACAAATTTCGCAACCAGCATATTTCCGCCACGACATTAGCGACGCCCCTGTACTCAGCTTCGGCACTAGAACGGGACACAGTTGGTTGACGTTTGGATGACCACGAGATTAAATTATCACCAAAATAAATACAATAGCCACTAGTGGAACGTCTAGTATCTGGACAACCTGCCCAGTCAGCGTCCGTGTAAGCTGTCAATGTGGACGCTGCTGAGGGACTAAGAAGTAAACCGAATGTAGTTGTGCCCTGGATGTACCGTATGATTCTTTTTAAAGCATTCCAGTGATCCGTATGAGGAGCGTGCATATGCATACACACTTGTTGAACTGCATATGTAATATCTTGGCGGGTAAACGTGAGGTACTGTAAGGCCCTTGCTAAGCTGCGGTATAATGTGGGGTCATGAAACAACTTACCAGACGTAGAGCCGAGTTTGTGGTTGGTGTCAACAGGTGTAGCAACGGGGTTACAAGACTGCATACCTGCTCTAGCAATGATATCAGTTGCATAAGTTTGTTGTGAAAGAAACATGCTGTTATGTTGGCGTGTGACAGAAATACCCATAAAGTAGCTAAGAGGACCGAGGTCTTTCATGGCGAATTCGCTGGCAAGACTCGCTAAAAGACGCTGACGAAGACTGTCAGATGATGTAATTAGAAGAATGTCATCAACATATAATAGTAGGTAAGCCGTATCACCAGCTTTATGAAGAGTAAATAAAGAAGTGTCACACCGACTATTGAGGAACCCCAACTGTGACACCCGGCAAACTCCGGTAACTAACTTTTTGAAAACTTAGTAAGTCTACCTTAGCGAGTCGCGCATACATTACACATGACAGGGTCAGTCGAGTCGAGTTGTGCATCATTGGCGTTTTAACACATGCAGGTCTCGAGTCCCGGGAATTGGTGAACGAGTGTGAACGTGTTTGTTTTCATGTATTATGTGTTTATAATCTTTATGTGACTTGTCAGTATGTGTATACGTGTTTACATATGTTAAAACAGTGATTACACCTAATTGCATGATGTTATAGGTGATTAGCCCTAATTGCATGATGTTATAGGTGATTAGCCCTAATTGCATGATGTTATAGGTGATTAGCCCTATTTGCATGATGTTATAGGTGATTAGCCCTAATTGCATGATGTTATAGGTGATTAGCCCTAATTGCATGATGTTATAGGTGATTAGCCCTATTTGCATGCTGATAGGGGGTGATTAGCCCTAATCGCCTATAGGGTAGGCGATTAGGAGGTTTGGGTAGGCGATTAGAGCCCTAATCGCCAATAGGGTAGGCGATTAGCAGCCCTAATCGCATGGACCTGCTGCACAATCGCCTGACGTGTCTTAAACGACTAGAAACGCCTATAAATACCACCCTTGACCTCTAAAACACCATTTGTGCAACCCTAGCCGTCCCATAACCTATCCCAACACACAAACACCCTCTAGAACTCGTTTTTACATCAAAACAACCATTTCCAAGCTTATTCCATCATTTCCTCTTAAATCCAAGGTGTGTTCTTCAAACCCAAACCTTTAAATGATTATATTTTGTTCCCTAAAAGTCCAGACCTGACTTATAAATGTTTTTGTCTTTGAAAATCCATTAAAAACCGTTTTTAAACAAACCCAAACCTTTATGTGTGTTATATGTGTTATATGTGATTAAAGGTAGGATTTTTATGATTGAAACATGATTGTTCTTGTGTTATTTAGGTATTCATGGCTGTTATGAGTTAGTATGATGATGTCCTAGGAGTTTGGATGGTTTTGGTTGTGTGTTGTTGATGTTTGATGTTTTGACCCATTTGAATGATTAAGGATGCTATGAGGTGTGTTGTTGATTGTATGATGTTAGGGTTTGCTTTAGGATGATGCTAGAGTATTAGGATACTATCGGACAACGTGGTTATGTGGTGAAATCTGGATATTTGCTATTTAGGGCAAGTTCTTGCATGTTGATGTGATGTTTACATGTTAAGTTTACTATTTTGGGAAAACACTCGCATTCAGGACTGTTAGAATGATGAAAACTTAGGGGTTTTGCTTGAAATATGTTTGTTAATGTGTCATGATTGATATTGGGTGTTTACACATGTTTCGGATCTGATTTGGAGGGTTAAACGCGTGAAAAAGGCTGAACAAAACAGCGTAGGCGATTAGGATTTCCCAATCGCCTATGCTGTAGGCGATTAGCCCCTAATCACATACCCTATAGGCGATTAGGGAGCCTAATCGCCTACCCACCATGCAATTGTGATCCTAATTGCTAGCTAACTTCAGAATAGCATGTCTTATGACTCCTAATCACTAGTTAACTTTTCCTAATTGCATGCTAAGTTCCTAATCGCGTGTACTGCTGTTATAAGTGTATTTTGACATTCTGAAACCCGATTCGACACCTAGGAACATGCTAGGAACCCCGTGACATGCCTAGTAACATAGTAACACATGTATGGACTTGTTTGTGCGTTATTTGACCTATGTGTTAGACTCGTTGAACTTTATCACATGTTAAGTACTAAGTTGCATGATTTGTGTATGTTTGAGTATGAGATGAACACGTGGAATGTCGGGTCACCAATGGGATGTCGAGTCTTGTCTTACGTAGTCTGGTTATCGGTCAAACACGTTTTTCGGACACATATTGGTCATGGACTGGACTTAGGGACTAATGAACCCGACGGGTTATTAGTCTAACTTGACGCATATCTTATGATAGGTCGCCGCTAGTTGGGGCTATCATATCATACAAACGGTTTACTCATATCACATAAGCGGTTTACTCATTAAACGGAAGACGCAACCTAAGGTGAGTTCACGGCCCCACATTTTACGGTTTTTGCTTTCGGGGGAGAAACATGCTTAAAACTCTTTTATGACTTATGACTCTTTTTCACGTTATACTTTGGCTTACTTATTATTACTATACGGTTCATCAAAAAGTCCCTTAGAAACCACTAACATGGGCGTATGGCGGGGAAATATGGATAGCGCTATTGGGAACTGACAAGCCCCACTCGACGGTTGGACCGGGCGAGTGCATATTGTCTCTAATAAAACAAGGTATACCGGTGATGACGGTAGCCCATAGGAAACTAAGGGTCAGTAAACGGCATAGTCAGCAATGGTTTCACCCGTATGAATATCTTATTCTACGCCTAGCTAGCATTCTCACAAGCATAGTAGTAACTGTGATGGTAACGGTTTTCGAAGGATCACTTTAAACGTTTAAATAAAACCTGTGAACTCACCAGCATTATATGTTGACTCTTTTAGCATGTTTTCTCAGGTCGCTAAGGTAGCAGCTGTCAGATAGGCGCACAGAGTCGCACTGGAGTCGTCTCGCGTCTTGGGTCTCATCTGCATGTCTTGGAATTGTTAACTTTTGAACTTATGTTTTATATTTGCATGACTTTTGTAAACTTTGAATGCTTCCGCACTGTTAAATGTTGGTTTCAATCTTATGCATGGTTTTTGTTTACGTATGTTTTTACATTTAGACGTCGTTTATTGTGACCGTTGACTTGGATCCTGGTGTGTCACACGCCTCGCGGTAGAACTCCGCACGTGGGAATTTGAGGGTGTGACACCAACTGAAGCACATAATCAGTAAGCCGCTGGTACAAAGCACGCGAAGCTTGTTTAAGGCCATAGAGAGACTTGCGAAGTAAACATACATGATCGGGAAAACGTTTATCCCTAAACCCCATTGGCTGATGCATATAAACTGTTTCATTCAATTTCCCGTGTAGAAAAGCATTGGTTACGTCCAACTGGTGTACCGCCCAACCCTTAGATAGAGCTAGTGACAGAACCGTGCGGATGGTTGCCGGTTTAACGACCGGGCTAATGGTCTCACCGCAATCGATACCCACCTGTTGCGATCGACCATCACACACGAGTCTAGCTTTGTACCTTTCCAGCGTCCCGTCTGACCTGTATTTATGTTTAAACAACCACATGGAACAAATAATATTCATGGATGGGTCACGAGGAACTAACTCCCATGTACCATTTCTAATTAATGCGTTATACTCGGTAGTCATGGTTGAGTACCATTCCGGAGTGGCCAAGACATCGGTAGGTGTTTTGGGTATGGGAAGGACAGTGGGTGTGGTAGAGGTGTGAAGGTTGAAGGGTTGTTTGGGTTTGAAAATGCCACTCATTGAGCGAGTGTGGATGGTCCGAGAGGTTGGGTGAGGCGGGTCGGGTACGGGAATTGGGTTTTGGTCAGTGGGTGGCGTTTGAGTGGTTGGGCCAGATGAGAGTGGTTCGGTATTGGGTTGGGAAGTAGAGGCGGGTGTTGGACATTGAGAGTGGGACGGGCTGTTTGTATGAGGTTTAGTGGGTGGGAAGGTTTGGGTAGGCCTAGGTGGGCTGGTGGTATTTGGATGTGGGCCTGTGGGTGGGTGGGACAGTTTGGGTATTTGTAATTGGGCCGGCGGTGTGTGGTAATTGGCTAGATGAGACCGGGTGGCCAGTGGCAGAGATTTTTTTGTTGGGACAAGTGTGGACAAGTATGGTGAGGAAATGCATCGGTGAAGATTTTGTATGAGGGAGTGGGACTGACGGTTTGAGCAAAGGGGAAGGTGGTCTCGTCGAAAGCGACATGACGGGATATAAAGATGGTTTTGGAGGATAGGTCAAGGCACCGATATCCTCGGTGGTTGGGAGGGTAACCAAGAAAGACACACGATTGGGATCGGTGTTCAAGTTTGTGGATGTTGGAGGAGGGGGTGAGTGGGTAGCAAAGGCATCCGAAGATGCGGAGGTGGTCATATGTGGGTGTGGACATGTATAAAATTTCGGTTGAGGTTTTGTTTTGGGTGGTCGTGGAAAGGAGAATGTTAAGTAGGTAGGTGGCGGTCTCGAGGGCGAAATGCCAAAGGTGTGTGGGAAGGGAGGCATGGGCCATTAGTGTGCGAATCATATTATTTATAGTTCTTATTTTTCGCTCGGCCTTGCCGTTTTGAGATGAGGTGTATGGACAGGATAGGCGGTATAAAATACCGTTTGTGGTGAAAAAGTTTTGGAATGATGTGTTAACGTACTCGCGTCCGTTATCACATTGAAAGGTTTTAATGGTGGTGTTAAATTGTGTTTTAATGGTGGTAGTGAATTGGGTAAAGGCTTGGAATACTTGGGATTTTTGGGAGAGAGGTTAGGTCCATAAAAAATTAGTATAGTCGTCAAGAAACAATACGTAATATTTATGTCCCGAAGAACTTAGTATGGGTGAAGTCCACACGTCACTATGTATTATGTCAAAAGGTTGGAAAGTATCAATCATATAAATATACAATGTTATCCCCTATCTATGGTAAGGGATAAATGCCAATAAATACAAAATTTAAATCATTCTATAATTACAATATCTATTATAGATAATAGATTAATAGGTTGGGTACGTATAGATTGTATAAAAAATATGCCAGAAATAAAATAGTTTAAAAGTTATTGTATATTTCAAATTTAATAAAAATAAATAAAACACAGACATCGGGCAAACAATTCATCCCGCAAGGGCAGTACCGTGTGGGTTGGATGATGTTCCCAAGTGTACCATCTTGCCACCTCATCTATACGCCACCCTTATGCGTAAAAGATTCATAATACAAGTAATCAATGATTTTACTTCGCTCCCTCAGTGTGACTTAATTTCTCTAACATTAATATATTAATATTAATATTAAACAAACATAAATATATTAAACATAATTAAAACCATTTAAACATAATCTAAAAAGCATAATTTTTTAAACTTAACGCAACAATTGCCATGCCACAACAAGGTCAAAATTATTGGCGTATTGAGCCACATAGTCGAGGTGTGTGAACTCGATTGCCAACTCCTCATCGACACCGGGTTCTCCCTCATGGTGTAACATCGCAAAATTTTCCCCAAATTTTAATACATAAAAGCCCTTATTTCTATTACATCTTTATCATTAATATTATACAAATATGCCGAAGTCTTTTTTTTAACACACAACCTATATATATAAATGTATAATAATAATAATAATAATAATAATAATAAATCAGATTGGCATGTTTTGTTTTTTTGTTTTTTTTTTAAAAAAAAAAATTAAAACAATCAACATAACTAACCATTATTTTCTTTTTTTTTCCGTGTCCTTGCTGAAGCCCAACCAACGGCCCAGTAGCCGGCCCACCCCCTAACTCCATCTCCCCTACCCGAATATTGAGATCAGACCCGACCACAAGAACCCGACCCTGTAAATCAAAAGCGCGTTTTTAGACGTGTAATTGGATGCCATTTTGACTGATTTAGAACCGACACAATCAGACTTTATTGCAGCAATAAATAACTATCCTAATCATTCCTTATTTGTTTGATTTAGACGCGTGTTTGACCGAATCTGGTCAAACAGTTATGACCTTCCAAAACAACGAGAACCCTATAAATTGAACCCGTCTCCTCAGTCTAAAATCGCCGAAAACGAAACCCTCACTCTCAATTTCACCTAAAAGCTCTTCATAATCTGCAAATCATTATGTTTTGACTTTTTGGTTGACTCGTTTTTCTACTTCAATTCTATTCAGTAAGTCTCACTCTTTTACATGTTTGAAATCCTAGTATTCACGCGATCAATAACCCTATAGATACAAGGGTTATTGATTCGTGATTTGATTTATTAAGAATCTAGGGTTCTTGTGTTATGGTTTGGGGATGATGATCCAGAGTAATATCTATTTATATATTTTAACAAATGAAAACAAATACCAACTGATCATCAGATCAGTTGGTAGGCTCGAGCATGGATAAACATCGAACCGGCCGAAGGCCCGGGTTCGAGCCCCACACGTGTCCATGTTTTCCTTTTTTTTAAAATACAATTATATAAACAAATCTGTTAACCTATATAATTAATTCAAACCGAGTTTAATCGTTCTCAAGGTCTAGACCAGATGGTCTAGGCTTGTGAATTAAAACCCTAACCCGGGTTTGACGCGGGTTCGAGCCTCATCATGAGCAACCTTTTTTTTAGAAAGCTTTATACTTATACATTCATTTTTATTTTAAAAAAAAATAGTTTTTAAAATACCAAAAGAGGTTTATAAATTCAAAAAAAATTATTTTATGTTATTCTAGTAGAAAAGTTTAACATACAATTTTTAGTTTTTTCAAAAATTATTTATTTAATATATATAATAAATATTTCAAGTTTATTCTATTTTAATTATAAAATTCTATAAAAATATCAAAACGATTATATAAATTCCCACAAAAATTATTCAGAGTTTATATAATATTAAACATTTCTAAAATGATTTTTATTTCTGAAAAATCATTTATTTAATATTTTTAATCAATTATTGTTAGTTTTAATCATAAATAAATCATAGTAAATTCATTTTTCAATATTTTTGCACCGAAATTTTATATAAATTATTTCTATCCATTTAGAACAGAAATAAAATTTTTAATTTAAAAATTCTTTAATTTTAATATTTTTAAATATTAAAGTTATTTTGACAATTTGAAATAAATAGATTAAATATTCTATTTTTAAGAAAATAATTTTATAAAAATTATTTTCATACTTAAAACCTTATAATGTGACCATTTTTAATCTAAAGTTTACACAAAGACTTTTGTCTATTTATTTATTTATTGAATTTCTTATATTTAATAAACAATTTGATTATTAATCAAACGAATACTTATCCCCAAATTCGAAACCCTAGAAAATACTTGTAGACTAGAAAGACTTAGACTTATTTGTTACCTTATACATAGGGTAATACTTGGCAACTTTGGGGCTACACATATTCTATTTCTCGAGACTTAATACTTTGCTAAGGTGAGTTTACGTAACCATGTTAATCTAATTCTTTATACTTGCAACATTATACTTAAGCAATTCTACATACATGTCTAGTTGTAAACTTTAATGCCTCATGATTTAGACAACAACAGTTAGACTTAAACTTCAACATACATAATCATTAGCTATGGCCAAGCCGGCGATACTCAATAATAGATCTATTGGATTGACAATCCCACCTAGATTCGTTGACCATCTTTTATGGGGAGCGCGGGTGATTGTTATCGTTCCAACGTAATATTAAGGTGAACCGTGGATGACGGGATGGACCTAAACTTGTTGGAGGTTTGATTATGTGCATACAACACTTCATGTTTATTCATGTAGACTTAAACTTACGATAGACATATGAATTGCTAAACTTTTATTCTTAAACTTAATTGCTTGACATGGCTTATGCATTCTCACCAACTTCTAGTTGACCCCCCCATTTTTACAACTCAACAGGTAATAATGATGCTTGAAGTCTAGAGAGTTAACATGAGGAGAAAATTTGAAGTTTATGCTTTGTTTGGTCTTTTGATGTATTAGAATTTCATTCAAAACTCATTATGTATTTTCAATTTTGGATATTTGCACTTTAAATAAATTTCAATTAAAACTTGAATACCATGTGCTACTGTATACTCATTCTTACGTGACATCTCGATGTTTCCACCATCGGTTGGGGTGTTACAGATTGGTATCAGAGCCTTGGTTATAGGGAATTAGGTTATTAGAAAAATAATCTAGTCTATAACCATAGGATTATAACCAGTATTTGCTCCTTTTACTTGCTATCCTCTATCTCCTTCCTACTTCTTATCCTTACTTTAATCCCTACAAGAAGATTGATCTCCATCATTGGATCTACTCTTAGACTAATAGGACAAAATCCTCAGGTTTAGCCTGAATCACCTTGAAATCTCGTCGAAGTTCTAGATTTTTAATAACGAACACGTGCAATCTGGAAGGGTGAACGCCTGTATTCAGAGTCTTCTGTCTAGGCTGGCATTGCGCATATATCCCAATCAGACGAGGGACCCGGATGCCTACCTGGGAATTCTCGGGATGAGTGTTCACTTATAGGCTAAAGCATGTCTTCACTATGTTATTAGAATCTAGAATCTTTGATAAGTCAACGTTTTCGTTTATTCGTTTTAATTAATGAATAAATGATTACATTCCTTATATTACCTCATTCATTTCATTATGTCTCTTACAGATCATGCCTCCTCGTCGCAGCACTCGCCTTAACAATGGCAGCAATCATGATGAAGGAAATAGCAACAACAACAACCACGACAACCATAACAACAACAACAACAACAACAACAACAACAACCACAACAACAATGGTGTCGATGCCCAACTAGCTGCGATCATTTCCCAACAAATGGCGCAACAAATAGCGACTCTGGTTCCTAACTTGGTGGCTCAAGTCATCCAGATGAATGGAAATGGAAATGGAAATGGACATGGAAATGGACATGGAAATGGCAATGGAAACCACAATGGGAACGGGAATGGTCTCCCAGCCTGCACTCTAAAACACTTAATACCTGTAATCCCCCTAAGTTCAGTGGAGATGAAGGAGCAACGGGTCTTCTGCAATGGTTCAAGGGTATTGAGAATACCTTCATTAACAGTGAGTGTCCCAATAACTTTAAGGTCCGCTATGCCATGAGTGTTCTTCACAAACGAGCACTCACTTGGTGGAATGAGGAAAAACGCACCCGTGGAGCTGAAGTCGCACTGGCCTTAACCTGGGAACAAGCTAAAGATGTTATGAAGGCGGAGTTCTGCCCTCGTAATGAAATCAAAAAGTTAGAAGATGAATTTCATGATCTTGTTCAGGACAGTGGAGAAAACCTTGCCTACAACACTCGATTTCACGAACTTAGTCTACTACTACCACACAAGGTCACCCCCTTGCCTATTGCGATCGAAAAATACATTGGTGGCTTACCCATGCAGATTCAGGACACGGTGTTGGGAAGGAACCCTGCTACTCTCGAGGAAGCAAAGCGTTTGGCGGCCACCCTAACAGATAACCATGTGAAGGCAGGGACCCTGACTCGAAAAGGGGAAAAGAAAACTGTTATGAAGAATACTCCCCAACCTGCTGTTGAAATTAAAACAGAGTCCTCAACCAGTGGAAGGCGCAAGGTCAGGAATTTTGCAATAGATGCCACTGTCCCACCCAACAAGAAACAATATAACGGGAACCAACCTAAGTGTGACACCTGTCAGTATCACCACCCAACCCAAGTGCCCTGCCGTCAGTGTTCCAATTGTCAAAGGTATGGGCATCTTGCGGATGTTTGTCGAATTCCTGCTGCAAATGCCCTTGCTGCTCCGAATAACCCTGCTAGGGACCCTCCAGCTACTTAACAACAAGCTCCACCGTTTGAATGTTATTTTGCTTTTTAAAATTCTATGTATTGACGCTTTTGATTCAAGTATTGAAATTTTTGTCTTGTACATAAGAGTCGTTTATCTAGTATGATCACAACACTTGGATGCATGCTTGTTTGAATGTGAACTAATTGCTATATCAATATCTAAATTTATACAACTACTCGTTATACTTATAAACTTGCTTACATAAACATACTATCAATTTGCAATAAATGCTACACTAATAGAGGATGAAGTACTTGTTCAACAGTTAGTTGAGTACCAAATAACCTACTCAACGATTGGTAGAGGTCATCATGCCTTTTCAACAGTCGGGAGAGGCCCTACAACTTGCTCAACGACTGGTGGAGGCTATCGAACCTGCTCAACAATCAGTAGAGTCATAGAAGGACACAAAACCCTAATGTAAGGTAAATTGGTGATTGCGGTCCGGAACGTAATCACGAATTTACAGGTACGTCCAGGTAGTGTGAAATTCTATCAAGGTTTTCGGTATATAACCAATTATAAACTCTAGTTACCTGATAGTTCATTTAGTCCTTCTATAGTCCATCAACACATTTCTTTTAGGACTCCTAAAAATTTAATGCTTTGCTAGATTCTTACTCTCCTTGCGATTTCAGACGAACCTAATTCAACTCTTAAAGCTCACATATACCCGACCTCTTATCCAAATTATTCGAAACCACTATCCTATTACCAATGAAAGAACTTCCAAACCACAGTTGTCCTAATTTCTACCCAATCACCTTCAACCCTGTGTTTTCAATAAACTTCGGGACGAAGTTTCCAAAAGTAGGGGAGACTGTAACATCACAAAATTTTCCCCAAATTTTAATACATAAAAGCCCTTATTTCTATTACATCTTTATCATTAATATTATACAAATGTGCCGAAGTCTTTTTTTTTAACACACAACTTATATATATAAATGTATAATAATAATAATAATAATAATAATAATAATAATAATAAAAAATCGGATTGGCACGTTTTGATTTTTTTTAAAAAAAAAATTAAAACAATCAACATAACTAACCATTCTTTTTTTTTTCGTGTCCTTGCTGAAGCCCAACCAACGGCCCAGTAGCCGGCCCACCCCCTAACTCCATCTCCCCTACCCGAATATTGAGATCAGACCCGACCACAAGAACCCGACCCTGTAAATCAAAAGCGCGTTTTTAGATGTGAAATTGGATGCCATATTGACTGATTTAGAACCGACACAATCAGACTTTATTGCAGCAACAAATAACTATCCTAATCATTCCTTATTTGTTTGATTTAGACGCGTGTTTGACCGAATCTGGTCAAACAGTTATGACCTTCCAAAACAACGAGAACCCTATAAATTGAACCCGTCTCCTCAGTCTAAAATCGCCGAAAACGAAACCCTCACTCTCAATTTCACCTAAAAGCTCTTCATAATCTGCAAATCATTATGTTTTGACTTTTTGGTTGACTCGTTTTTCTACTTCAATTCTATTCAGTAAGTCTCACTCTTTTACATGTTTGAAATCCTAGTATTCACGCGATCAATAACCCTATAGATACAAGGGTTATTGATTCGTGATTTGATTTATTAAGAATCTAGGGTTCTTGTGTTATGGTTTGGGGATGATGATCCAGAGTAATATCTATTTATATATTTTAACAAATGAAAACAAATACCAACTGATCATCAGATCAGTTGGTAGACTCGAGCATGGATAAACATCGAACCGGCCGAAGGCCCGGGTTCGAGCCCCACACGCGTCCTTGTTTTCCTTTTTTTTTTAAAAACAATTATATAAACAAATCTATTAACCTATATAATTAATTCAAACCGAGTTTAATCGTTCTCAGGGTCTAGACCAGATGGTCTAGGCTTGTGATTTAAAAACCCTAACCCGGGTTTGCGGGTTCGAGCCTCATCATGAGCAAACCTTTTTTTAGAAACCTTTATACTTATACATTCATTTTTATTTAAAAAAAATAGTTTTTAAAATACCAAAATAGGTTTATAAATTCTACAAAAATTATTTTATGTTATTATAGTAGAAAAGTTTAACATACAATTTTTAGTTTTTTCAAAAATTATTTATTTAATATATATAATAAATATTTCAAGTTTATTCTATTTTAATTATAAAATTCTATAAAAATATCAAAACGATTATATAAATTCCCACAAAAATTATTCTGAGTTTATATAACATTAAACATTTTTGAAATGATTTTTATTTCTGAAAAATCATTTATTTAATATTTTTAATCAATTTTTGTTAGTTTTAATCATAAATAAATCATAGTAAATTCATTTTTCAATATTTTTGCACCAAAATTTTATATAAATTATTTCTATCCATTTAGAACAGAAATAAAATTTTTAATTTAAAAATTCTTTAATTTTAATATTTTTAAATATTAAAGTTATTTTGACAATTTGAAATAAATAGATTAAATATTCTATTTTTAAGAAAATAATTTTATAAATTATTTTCATACTTAAAACCTTATAATGTGATCATTTTTAATCTAAAGTTTACACAAAGACTTTTGTCTATTTATTTATTTATTGAATTTCTTATATTTAATAAACAATTTGATTATTAATCAAACGAATACTTATCCCCAAATTCGAAACCGTAGAAAATACTTGTAGACTAGAAAGACTTAGACTTATTTGTTACCTTATACATTGGGTAATACTTGGCAACTTTGGGGCTCCACATATTCTATTTCTCGAGACTTAATACTTTGCTAAGGTGAGTTTACGTAACCATGTTTATGTAATTCTTTATACTTGTAACATTATACTTAAGCAATTCTACATACATGTCTAGATGTAAACTTTAATGCCTCATGATTTAGACAACAACAGTTAGACTTAAACTTCAACATACATAATCATTAGCTATGGCCAAGCCGGCGATACTCAATAATAGATCTATTGGATTGACAATCCCACCTAGATTCGTTGACCATCTTTTATGGGGAGCGCGGGTGATTGTTATCGTTCCAACGTGATTTTAAGGTGAACCGTGGATGACGGGATGGACCTAAACTAGTCGGAGGTTTGATTATGTGCATACAACACATCATGTTTATTCATGTAGACTTAAACTTACGATAGACATATGAATTGCTAAACTTTTATTCTTAAACTTAATTGCTTGACATGGCTTATGTATTCTCACCAACTTCTAGTTGACCCCCCCATTTTTACAACTCAACAGGTAATAATGATGCTTGAAGTCTAGAGAGTTAGCATGAGGAGAAAATTTGAAGTTTATGCTTTGTTTGGCTTTTTGATGTATTAGAATTTCATTCAAAACTCATTATGTATTTTCAATTTTGGATATTTGCACTTTAAATAAATTTCAATTAAAACTTGAATACCATGTGCTACTGTATACTCATTCTTACGTGACACCTCGATGTTTCCGCCATCGGTTGGGGTGTTACACATGGTAGCTTCGAATAGGATGTTCCACTGATCACACTTGTTGTTGAGATCGGTCCACTTGCGTTGGAGAGATTCGATGATGCGGTCGTTTTCACCCACTTGTCGGGTGAAGTCCGTCAAGACCCGGTTCCAAAAGGAGTTGAGGCGACGTTTTTGTTTTTGTAGAGTTGGGTCGTTTATTGCGTCTTGGTAGCACAGCACCAAGGCGATATCTTCCTCCTGGTTCCAACGTGTCATTTTTTGAGTGATTAGTGTAGTAACCGTGGGTTAAGTGTTAAAGATTTGGTCACCCCACGGTGGGTATTTATAGCTTGTTTTTTTACCGTTTTGTTTAAGAAAGTAAGCATTGGTGGCTACGGCAATATGATCGTTCTAGCACCACGGTTTGAATGAAAATTGAATTTGCGTTTAATGTTTTTTTAAATGTGTGAAAAAAACTAAACTTTTAAATATATGTATTTAAATGAAAAATAAATAAAACATTTCTTGAAGTGTTTCCTTTAAAATTGTGTTTCAGAGAAGTGAATTAGTGAATTGATGTGCAATGTAGGATCAGTAGAAATTAGTAAAATTGAAATAGTGTAATTTATAAGGGGGAGGGGCACTACCCCTAAACATTTTCAACTTCATTGATTTCTACCAATCCTGCACTGCCACATCACTTCACTGAAACCGTTTTTTGGAGGCAGCACTCCACTGGTTCTTTACCCAACAATAATATAATAATAATAATTATTATTAAATGATCACCACACCACCACCACAACAATAATATAATAATAATAGCTACTTTCTACTTCTCCTCTCTTCTCTGCGACCATCACCACACCACCACGGCCACCTCCACCGCCACATAATGGTTCAGCACCGCGTAGTGTCACACCCTCAAATTCCACGTGCGAGGGTTTTACCGCGATGCGCGTGACACACCAGGATCCAAGTCAACGGTCACAATACACGACAACTATATGTAAAAGATACGTAAACCATTCATTAAGTTTTAAAAATGTAATCAACATCAGCGGAAGCATAAAACATCTTTACAACCCAAAATGTAAATGTTATAAGTTTGACAATGTTGAAACTATGCAATGAATCCTAGACGTCGTGCAACACCGTGCGCCTATCGACAACTTCTACCTTAGCGACCTGAGAAAACATGCTAAAAATGTCAGCACATAATATTGGTGAGTTCACAGGTTTTAAGTAAAACGTTTCATGAGATTCGAAAGATCCATCATGTTACTAATACGTCATAAGGATTATGGCTAGGCATATGAACTCACTAATACGATACCATGTATGTACCACCCGTATGGACTGACCGAACTTCCCAAACAGGGATAACTAAACTTCCGATCCACGTCGAACTGAACTGTCGATCCATGGCTAACCGAACTACCGATCCACGACTAATTGAACTGCTGATCCACGACTAACTGAACTGGGCTTACACATATCGTACAACAAACACAAAGTAACACTAGTATAACATGATCTATGTGATTACAAGTACATAGCATGTTTCTCCCCCGAAAACGTAAACACTGAAAGAGGGGCCGTGAAACTCACCTTAGGTTGCGTCTTCAAATCAATAAGTTATCCAACACGAGTTGATAGTCCCAACTATAGGCGACCCATCATAATGTATGCATAATTGTTTCGACTAATAACCCGTTGGCTAACTAGTCCCCGATTGTCCAGATCATGACCACGTATGTTTGAAAAGGTGTTTGAACATTAACCCAACACACCAGGCAGCCCGAACATCCCGTTGGTGACCCATTACACAAATTAATCAAGTACATATAGTTTACACATAAGTTTCATGCATAAAACACTTAGTTTGCATCAAAAATCGCATTTAAGAAGTCGTAGTGTCAAATCAGTGGGAAAATATGTTCATTCGACCTCAAGGTGGTTCGAATGAGAGTTTATGTTGTCCATTCGACCTCCCTGATGCTGGTTCGACCTCCCGAAGGTGCGAACCAGTTTCTCGTTCGACCCAACTGCTGTAAAAACTCATAAAACGCACCAAATCGCATCAAAACAGTTCAAAAACATCACGAAACATCACCAATCACAGTAGTTGACTACCTATAATCTATCCCCACAAAACCCTACCAATTATATCCCGAAATCGGTCCATTTCACGACTTACCCAAAATGGAAAATTCTGAAAATGTCATATCAATGCATGTAATCTTTACCCAAAATGGAAACTTATCAAAATCATCTTATAATCAGATTATTATGCTCAGATTAACATGTATGTGAAAACCCCTAATCATAACATCAACAATATTATCATGAACAAACCATAGATCTAGCATAAAACCCCCAAAATGGGTAAAACACCATCAATCATCAATTACTCCCGATAATAATCATGAATCATCATCTAAAATAGTTATAGATCATCATCCTATCATCTGTCAATCATTCAAACCTCATATAACATATAATACCTCATTTAACATCATCAACACATGGATTATTGCAACAACACTCATTATTAATGAAAAGGTTTTGTTTAGAAAGGTATTAGAAAGGTTTTTATCCATGAAAACATGTTTGAATCAGATCTGGTCACTTAGGGTTTGATAAAAACGAATGAAAATTGATTAAAAAGGTTTTAGATCAAGAACACACATTGAATCTCCTCTTGTTTATGTTATAGAATGTGTTTGTAGGTTAGGATCTGAAAAACGAAATCAAAAACTCCTTTCTACAGGTTTGGGGTTGAGAGAGAGCACTTTGGGGCGGTTATGGTTTGTGAAATGATGAAAAAGTTACAAAGTATGGTATTTATAGTATCCGTTCGTTTGCACCCTCGTGGGATCGAATGAGGAATTGTATGGGTCGAATGAAGACCACAATGGTTGGTTCGAACCCCCTAAGGGTTGAACCAGTCACCTGGTTTCCATTTTTCTATGGTTTTGTCGTTTAAACGCGTTTTAACACATGTTAACACATTCTAACTCATGAACATGCAATCCTAACATATGTTAAGTATGTCTAACCATATAAATGTCATATAAACATGTATTTACACATTGCACATCATATATGGATCAATTCATGTTTGTCACTTAGTTCAATTCATGTAATTCACCAACAACGGGACTCAAGACTCGTGTGTGCGTATGAAACCCCCAATGATCCTCCGAATCATTGATCCCTGGACAATACGTAAGTGTAAACCGACTTAACTGACCTAGTCAAGTATGTTAGACAAATGTTTTCGCTAAGGTAGACTTATGTGTTTGAAAAATGTTACCCTGAGTTTTCCGGGTGTCACACGTAGCCACCATCTCAATCGGTCGACAATTTACAACATCACCATGGTCTTCTTCCCCACACCACCGTATGAAAAAAACAAAAATACGCCATCGCTAGCCCCATCTCTGGATCTGAAAAGCAGATAATCATCCTTCTGTTTTCCTATGTAGTGGTGGTCAACGGACGGTCAACAGATAGAGAGAGAAAGAAAGATTAGACCTTTGCAGTGAATTCAGTGCTTACCGTGCGGTAAAAAGAACCAGCAAAATAGTTCACGGAACCACTGGCAGCATGGGTGGCGACGGTGTTACCGTGCTGGTAGTGGGTACCCGTGACCAAATCGGTAGACGCCCCGTCCTCCTAAGTATAGTATTGGTGTAAAAGTAGAGTATGTTCCTTTAAAAAAAATATAAAGTAAGTGTAACATTTTTTCTTCGAAAAAAATGGTAATACTGATTCTTAAGTTCCAATATATGTATATAATATTTTTAACTATGCTAATCTCTACTACATTATAAAGAGGGAGGGAGTAATGGGTAAAGATGTCCAACTTGACAAAGTTAAAATGAGAGATTAAAAGCCACATGCTTTAAACTTCAAATGTCATATAAACCTTTCCCAAATTACCCTTATGCTTTGGTTGTTGTACATACAGTGCCTCACTCTCAGAACTCACCCTATATGTATACTAACTTTGAGACTTAACCGTATAAAAACATTGCTGCTACTACCATTAATTATTACCACGTAACGCACTAAATGTCATCCACTACCCAATACATACTTCTAGAATAACGCCTTCATCCTAACAAAACAAAGTTTGATAATGTTACAAATTTAATTACTTTGTTTACATTTTGCATATACAACAACTATAAATCTAACGCATTACACTACACCATGACCCATAAACAATAATTACTATTAACATAAACTTTTATTGTTGCCTTAACGCGTTTGACGGATTACAACCTTAGTTTGCATCAAAGGCGGTTCTTTTAACTTTGTTTTGAGGAAAAAAAAAAGTGTAACAAACTAATATGACGTTGCATAGGTATGCAAAAAACACAAGCAAATATATTGAAGTTTATTTTGTAATTTCAATATCACACAAGTACGCCTAATAAAACATTTTTGGTTATTTCATATACATCGTTTCGCATTCAAAGACAATATGTTTTTACACCTTTCCTAAAATTTGGTGGGCTAACATGGCTACACTTGTGCATTGTTCAAAAAAAATATATTTATTTTAACCGTCCCGCAGTAACGCGCGGGTTTCCCACTAGTATTAGTTTTATATCATAGCATGTATGGGATCAGATTTTAATTATACACTTACGTATTCTGTTATAACTAGCTAGTTAACTAATTAATGCATTAACTTGTTAACAAGGATCATAATGTTGAAAAAAACAAACTACACAATCATATTATGTTTTGATATATATATATATATATATTGAAAATTATTGTATTCGTGTGAAATTCTCAAAGCGTAAGATTCAATATATTCAAGTTGATATAAGCATGAAAATAGATGTAGTATTAAATAGTCGTCTCAGAGTAAAGAATTAAACATGTAAAGGGATAGGGAGCCTAATCCACGCGGATGCGGCATCCTTATCCCGCTACATGAAGATCCGTGGAAACATCCGTGCGGAATGTGCTCTGATGAGAATGGATGAGCCACAAAGTAGCCTCATATACTTCACTTGGGGAAAGAAGATGCGTGTCTACAAATGCGCGAAATATTCCACTTCGTAACATCCCAGGTGCGAGGTACGGAAGATCAAGGATCAAGGAGATTCATCTGCAGAAGATCACTGACACCACCAAGCGGAAGGCGACACGTGTCCGTAGTAGCCCAACAACCACTGACGTTCAACAGTGACGTGACTGGTTCCATGCTTCCACCATGCTGCCTCCACTGTGCTGTCCAGGCATGCTTACCTGCTGTCAGGGGTCAAGTCAGACACCAGCAGGTAAGTCAACCATGCTGGGTTAGAACGACATACCACCGGCGGCCAGTCACAACCTGCCACGTGTCCGCCTAGCAAGCCATCCTCAACCACCGGTGACGTCAGCTACAGTGCCGTCCTTTTTCCCGCCATTTCCAGGGACCAAAAGCAAGTGGGCCAAGACGACCACATTCACGACTTTGAATGTGCGGGAAGTTCGGTTAACTGGCTAGTCCAGGTTTGGTGCCACCTCTTTGCCCAAACACTGACTGGTGAGGCAAGAGTCTGTGGCGGAGCATCCTGCACCGCCCCTCTCGTCATCACTGCCGTTTTCGGCCATTGCCGTACAAGTTACATGTTCATGGATGACGGTAGTAGCACTGATATCATGTACGATCAGTGTTTTCCAACAACTGGATGAGGAAGACAGGGCAAAACTTGTACCTGTCAATGAGCCAATCTCTGGTTTCATCCATGAAACAATCATGCCCCGCACCATGATTTTTATTCCAGTAACGATGTCTGACGGCACACATGAGCGCACGGAAATTTGCGACTTCATGGTTTTGCTAGCCAACTCCAATCACAACATCTTATTGGGCCAGAAAGGCATTGCGTGGTTCAACGCAAATGCCTTCACCGCTCACGCAATGGTGGGTTTCCCAACCAAGACCGGTGTCGCCATCATCCGGGGTAACAAAGATTGCCACTCGGCGGAAACTGCCAAGCCGCCAAAGATGGTCAAGACAGACGCCCCCACAGAGCCGGAAAAATGGGCTCTTAAACCTAAATTTCCAGAGCAAACGGTGGTCATAGGCCATGCAATCTCCGACTCCATCCGCAACCATCAAAAACAATTACTACTCCACAACATGGACGTGTTCGCATGGCAACCAGCGGACATGATCGGCATTTCGCGGGAAGTAGCGGAACACAGGCTTAATGTATATCGCTCAGTCGAGCCAGTGGTTTAGAAGAAACGAAGCATGGGGCCGGAGAAAACAAAGGCCATGAACGAACATGTCACCGAGCTGCTCAACGCGGGTATCCTACGACCCATCCGGTACCAATCTTGGCTCACAAACCCGGTCATGGTCGCAAAAGCCAACGGAAGCTGGCGTATGTGCGTTGACTATAAGGATCTTAACAAGGTATGTCCCAAAGATTGTTACCCATTGCAGAAATTGATTTAAAGGTGGATTCCTTAGCCCCTTATCGCTTCAAATGTTTCCTTGACGCGTATAAGGGGTACCACCAAATACAAATGGCTAAGGAAGACGAGGATAAAACCGCGTTCCGCACTGACATGGGGACGTTCTGCTATACAAAGATGCCATTCGGTTTGAAGAATGCTGGCGCCACTTATCAACGACTCATGGAATGAGACTGGCGTACGTTTAGAGGTGTACGTCGATGACATTGTCATAAAAAGCAAGGAAGATGGAGACATGTTGAGGGACATCCAACAGACCTTCAACCAATTGTGCAAGGTGCGCATGAAGCTGAATCCCAGCAAGTGTTCCTTCGGAATGGAGGAGGGCAAATTCTTGGGCGTCATTGTTACTCGGGACAGATTTCGCGCGAACCCCGAGAAAGTCCAGGCTATTGAAAGAATGCCCTCCCCCGCTTTAATCAAGGAGGTCCAGACGCTGATGGGTCGCCTTGTGGCCCTCAACCGATTCTTATCAAACTACGCTTCAAAGTCATTCCCGTTTGTGGATACTTTGAAGAATTGTTTAAAAAAGAGCAACTTCCGCTTGACAGCGGACGTAGAGACAACTTTCCAAGCAATGAAACAATGCCTCATGAATCTCCCAACTTTGACAGTGCCTCTACCGAAGGAACCGCTCACACTTTGCCTCTCCTTCACAGAGCGGGCGGTAGGCGCGGTCCTCATGGTAGATCGCAAAGGGGTGTAAACGCCAATCTACTACATTAGCCGCACCCTACTTGACACGGAGACAAGGTATACCATTATGGAAAAGCTGGTCCTCGCTCTTGTACATGTATCTCGAAGACTGCGCAGATATTTCCAAGGGCACCTAATCAACGTCCTTACGGACTACAAAATCAGCGACGTCTTGAGCAAGCCAGAACTTTCGGGTCGTCTTGCGAAATGGGCTATCGAACTTGGAGAACACACCATTTACTACAAGCCCCGACCCGCAATCAAAGGACAAGTACTTGCTAATTTTGCCACAAAAATACCGGTCGACAAAGTCGAAGAGTGCAAAGCTGAACAGTCTCCCGCGCCAATCCAAAACACATCGCAGAAGTGGTCCCTCTTAACAGACGGGGCCTCTAACGATGACGGTTCTGGCGCTGGTCTCCGCCTTATCAGCCCAGATAAACATGAGTTCACATACGCCATCCGCCTCGACTTTAAAAGCAGGAACAACGAGGCGGAATACGAGGCGTTGCTGGCAGGCCTCCGTATCACGGAAAAAATGGGGGCCAGACACGTGGAGGCACACGTGGTATCATTGCTCATCGCTCGACAGATCAATGGGATCTACGACGCAAAGGACGAAACCATTGCCCTTTACTTGGAGCAGGCTAAACAGCTCATGCGCAAATTTGACTCCTGCACCGTAGAACACATCAGGTGCAGTGAAAACAAACCAGCTGATGCGTTGAGCAAAATGGCCTCCACTGTTTTTGAACACATTGCAAAAGAAGTCCGCGTCGAGGTCCTCAGTAATCCATTTGTCCCACCGCGACAGGTCAACGTCGTCACTACAGGTAACGCGTCCTGGATGACTCCCATTAAAGCGTATCTCTCCTCTGGTACCCTGCCTGAAAACAAGTCAGAGGCCCGGAAAATACAACACAAGGCTCTACACTACTAACTCATGGACGGCATACTCTATCGCCGAACTTTTTAGCTTCCCTAGCCTTGTGCTAGTTGTAAGTATTCTTGATCTTGTTCTTGTCTTTAAAAGCTCATGTTTATTAGCTTGAAGCAAGTTGTACAAGGGGTTAACTTGATTAAGCTTTTCATGATAAAACATATGATTTTTAAGACTAAAATGGTGTTACAAGTGTGTTTTATGGGCCGAAAATTGGTGATCGATGTGTGGTTATTCTTGTAGTTTTATAAAGATCATTAAGACTTAAAGAAAATGGTGATTTGAACATAACTTGTTATTGGAACTTGAATGAACTTAAATATAGTTTTAATCATCATAACATAAGCATCTAAGACTATGTATAGTGTTGATGTTGTTAGAAAACAAGTTACACAAATTTTACATCTTCAAAGTCTACACACTTGAAAAATGCAAATTGGACATGTTGGACAAAACACACTAATTACACCTATTAGTATTCTTAATGAGATGATTAGAGACTATCAAAAGTGTTGAAACATAAAAATAAACTAACATGATGATCAATTAAAGTCCACTAGTTTAGTAGAAAATTGTTAATCTTGAAGGCTTGAATGGAAAAACGTAACTTTTATAAGTTAAGGGACTATGTTAGTAACTTTGAAAGTTGAGGGACTTGAAATAATATTTTTAGAAAATTGTATCTAAAAATATAACTATGGAAAGTTTAGTGTCGAAAGTGTGAAATGGTAACTTTTCAAGGTAGATTTGGTAAATACTAGCAAATATACATATGTATCTTGTATAAAAGTGTATTTTATAAAATGAAGTTTTATAAAAATATAGATTTTCTAACATATGGAGATATATAAAAACAAAGGTTTTTATAAAAATGTTAGACAAATAAAAGGTTGGTGGAAACTTATATAAAAATGAGCACTTTTATATAAATGGGAATATAAAAGTGTTGGAGCATTTTATATATATAAGTAACCAAGTCTTGGTAATAAAAAAATACAAATATGTTTATAAACTTCCAAGTAATATATGTAGAAATTAAAAGGTGATTAATTTCATGGATACATATTATTTAAACTTGGAAATTTAACAATATATACATATATGTTAAGTAAACGGAATTGGACGTGATAACGGATTAAGACGTAAAAACGGACGAACGAGTAAATTATTATTACGTCTAATGTAAAGATGAGTATATATATTTTAAAGGATTTAAAATATATAATTCGGGTGAAAAACACATAACACTTTCCTAAGTGTTGGGAATTTATTCGTGGGAGAAAAATAACGTAAATAATCTAACGATTAAACGTTAAAGCAAGCGTATGGACTTAACAATAAAAATATATATATTATCGAATCGACGATATCCTAGTATATTTATTTAATGGTAAAATAAATATACAGTAAGGTGAGTCGAGTCGAGTGAAGAAAACAATATATATATATAAATATATATATAAATATATCGAATCGACGAGATCCTAGTGTATTTACTTAATGGGAAAGTAAATATATGGTATGGTGAGTCGAGTCGAGCGTAGAAAATACATTATCGATCAACAAGACCTTAGTATATTTATTTAAATGGGAAAATAAATATGCGGTAAAATGAGTCGAGTCGAGCGTTAAAAATATTATATCGATCGGCAAGATCTTAGTATAATTATTTAATGGGAAAATAACTATACGTCAAGTGAGTCGAGTCGAGAATAATATACAAGTTAATTAACATTCATGAAAGTATAAATGTAACTTGTAACAAGGGTAATCCATCACCAACGGACCTAGGACGTATGTTTAATTAAACGGGGAATTATATGTAAATGGAAGTGTTGGGAGTTGGGTGTACAACTTGCCGGAAAAACACACGCTATAGACTTATTGACTTACACGCACTAGGACGTTCGTAGGTGCTTGACCACGGACTTGCTATTCTCTGCTATTTGATTGTACGCTGTACATCAGGTGAGTTTCACGGCCCCATTTTACTGTTTTAATCGGGGGAAAGATATGTTGTCAAATATTGTCACATGTTGAAATGTTTTCAAAGGTTAAAATGTGATGAGTGGCATTATGAGTACTTGAGTTTTGTTGTATGTTCGCCACTCGGGGTTGAGTCCTCGCTACTGTAACCATTAATTCAGGGAAATGAAACCGAAGGAATATTTATATAGTACTATTGGTGCCTGACAAGGCCCACCCCTAATCGGTAACGTCGATTATGCATCAGCGTATGCCTGGGGTGCACGTATTCTGAACTAAGTTGTTAATTGCCGAGAAACAACTGGTGATCGCGGGGCAGGATTATTAGTCTTGGTTTGGTTATGGGACTAAAGGGATTGCTCATCATCGTAGTTTGTAGGAGCTAGCTACTCCTAACAAAGGCCACAAATTATGCTGGATCTGCACAGGGTGTAAAAATGTTGTTATTACGAAATTAAAACCTGTGAACTCACCAATATTTTATATATTGACGTCTTTTTAAACATATCTTTCAGGTAACTAAGTGCTGAATAGATATGGGGATAGTGCGGTGGAATTCGGGATGTCAGATACTGGTCGGGGTTTCACCTATTGTTACCATCGGGTTGGAACATAAACGGAAATACCCCCACATTATAAGTTAATGTTCATTGTTTTATGTAATGCTTTATGCAATATTGTAACGAGATACTCATTTTCGACATCCTAATAAATTGATCGTTTCCAATTAAATATGGTTTGTGTTAATCTTGACTTTGAGATGCTTTCAAGCGTTGCGCCACGTGTTTCCACCATTGGCGTGGTGTGACATGTGGGCACGGTGGCGGTACTCGTCAATCTTAGTCTTCATGGCTGCCTCCTTCACAACAAGGGCAGCCTTCTCAGACTTGAGGCGGACGAAATCCCGCTGCATAGCAGCATCGCGTCGCCTCAAAGAGTCCATCATGGACAGTTGAGTCGCCTGATTAACGCATATGCTCGCAATCAGGTCAGGACGACTCAAGCTGTCTTGATAAGCCTGTTCATATGGGGCACAACCCAATGACAAATTCCTCGGCGGCCAGAGATTTGGAGAATAGAGTATTCTCCCTGACCGCCCAGCGAGGGCGCCAGATGGTGTCACCCCTAACCCAGCTGGAGCCATCATAATCTCCAGCTGGTTCCCTACCCCCCGCACCGGGCGGCGCACTGCCCGCCCGGTGAACTTCCCAGCCACCACCACCGGCGCCTCCCGCCAAGGTGGTCACATTCAAGCTCGAAGCTTCATGGGCCCGCTTCTTGGCCTCAGCTTCTGCCGCTTCCCGCCCCGCCTGCTCCTTAGCATGCCGAGCCTTCTCTGCCAGGAACTTCTGTTCCTCAAGAAGAAGCCGCTCCGCTTCAGCCTTCTTGGCGGCATCCTCAGCAGCCGCCTCAGCCCTCGCAGCTTCCTCGGCCTTGGCCTTCAAAGCGGCCTCAGTCTTAGCGGCTTCATCAGCTTTAGACTTTTTGGAAGACAAATTCATTTCCCGGCGAAGCCGTTCTTCCCAACTCTTCCTCTTTGCCTCCGCTATTTCCTCTGCGGTGCGAATAGGCGGAGGAGGAGGAGGGCTCGGCGTCACCTTCGGCGCCACAACTGAAAGGCGCACAACAGTTAGAAATATGCAAAAATAAAGTGGAAATGAAAAGCAAAGGAGAAAGACTATGCCACGTACCAGAGTCTTCTTCACTATCTTTTGAAGAAGAGGTTGGCGCTCAGGCGGAGCGCCAATATCAAAAGAAAACACAGGGGCACCCGGCACCTGTGGCTGAATAAATTTGGCAGGGGACTTAGCCTTGCCCCCACCACTCCCACCATCCTGGGGGCCCGCATTCCCTCCCCCCCAACACCCTTGGATCCCCCAGCACTCCCCCAGCTTAACCATCTCCGCGAATGGTTACCTCAACGTGGCTCTTCTTCCGAGTCTTCAACTTGGAAGAATCATCCTCCTCTTCATCTTCAGACGGAGGGCCGTCCTTCCGCTTGTGGCGGTTCTTCACAAATTCCCCGCATACATCCGAAGATCCTGTGTCAGAGGGGGAAGTCACTCGTCTTACCACATAAACATGCCTACGCGGGGCATGTTTCTTGCGCCCCTGGGAATGCCGCGACAGGCGCATCAATCTCCCAGAGGAACCAGTGGACTCAGAGTCAGTTAACTCAAATAAAGATGCGGAAGTAGGGATAGACGACTCACGGGTGACATAGTAGTGGTCGGGCGGGTTCTCCAGATTGGGATAATAGAACCTACCCGCAAACTCCTCCAAGTAGGAGGTCTCCCCCTCAGGGACGCGCCTCCACTTCAACTTGATTGTCCCGCGGGACTCAAATATCTCAAACTTGGAGACACCTGTGAACACAACAAACAGTTAATAAAATAACAAAAGAATAAGGTTCATAAATAAAAGGGCGGAGAATGGTACCTTCATGGGCAAAGTAAGGCTCCTTTCCAGCGCGAATTCCAGTACGGCTGGTGCCTAGCATGTTGTACGTGCCCTCAAACAACCCTTTCAACTCCAGTTTGGTCTTGTGAGTTGCGAGGGCGATAAACCAATCCTCCTCCTTGTACCCCCCACATCACCTCGCGGTCCTTTACTTTCTCCTTGGATGCCACCACTTTCCAAGGCATCGTCACAGGGATAACCCCCTTCTTCAAGAAACAAATATTTATCGTTCCATCCGTGGAGGGACTTGGGCCCCTCAGTCACTATAACAGGAACTTTGGGTCGCGGCGTGAAAGTAAACCACGACTCGTCACGGGCCATATAGTAGAACACATTGAACCGATCAATGGTCGGTTTAATGTCCAACGCTCGGCATGAGTCCTCAAAGTGATCCAGCCTGAGCATCCCAAACCCGCTCACCTGTGACACCGCCACTCCATACTCTATAAGAGTATCCAGTTGAAAGCGTTTGCAGGGCAGGCGGAAACCACACTTGGAGAAGTGGGCCTCATAGAAACTGATCTTGCCGTCTGACGGCGTCAAGACCGTCTGTCCAGGACCAGGCAACTCCGACTCCCACTCCGGCAAGATACCAAGGTCATCACAGAACAAGGAAAAGGTAGTAGAGGTCCATTTGCAGGGGGTGTTGGTCATCAACTTCATCTCTTTCACCTTCGTCTCCGGCACAGAGGGCTATATCTCTTGGCTGCTCGCCTCAGATTCTTCATGGTGAACTTCACCGGTCGGTGATACCCCAGTGGAAAGGTCACACATGTTTTAGAAATAAAGGAGGATCTAAAAAGAAAGAATATCAGATAAGACATCGTTTGATGTTTCAAGGAAATCTTCAGTCGTCACTGGAAAACTCGCCAGGAAACTTGAAGATTGCTCAGAAACTTCAAGGGATTGAACGGAGATGATGAAGATTGCTCGGAGATTTGAGAGAGTTTGGGAGAAAAATTTGAAATTGTAACTGATTTCAAAAGCCTCTCGAAGAATATATACCCATTGCATTAATTACAATGGGGCCCACAAGGAAAAGGAAACCGTCGTGCCTTTTCGTCTGGAGGCACGAGATGAAGACACGTGGCACATGCATCATCGGACGGCTCACAACAGCGCGTGCATGCACCCCACAGCTGGAAACCGTCCGGATCTCCAACACGTGTCAGTAGATCTCACCATCTCAACAATTCAGACGCGTGCCTCTCCACACACCTGACACACATCATGTGGCACACGACACGTGGCATCACCCTGGTCACTCGTTCAACCAACGGACGCGCGTGGTCCTCACGCGCCTGAAACCAGACAAAAAGCCTCCTACAAACATCTGATGGGACATGAATCAGACAACGTGTCAGATAGCTGTCTGAAACGTCTGCTAAACTTCCCTCCGAAGTTATCCACATTCGAATTTCAGGCGCAATAAATTCGAATGATTGGCGACAAATTAAATACAAACATTTCGCATTTACTCCAAGTATAGGATCGCATTAATGAAAAAATCAGAAGCGCAACACGTCATCAGTTCGCGGAGCTTTGACGTAAAAGCGGAAAAAGATGCTCTCTGCCTTCCCTTTGTCAAGACAAGGCACGATACGTCATCGTTCGCGGAACTTTGACGTAAAAGCGGAAAAAGACGTTCTCCGCCTTCTCTTTGTCAAGACAAGGCACGACACGTCATCACTTTGCGGAGGTGTGACGTAAAAGCGATAAAAGACGTTCTCCGCCTTCTCTTCGTCAAGACAAGGCACGACACGTCATCACTTTGCGGAGCTTTGACATAAAAGCAGAAAAAGACGTTCTCCGCCTTCTCTTTCTCAAGACAAGGCATAACACGTCATCACCCGCCTTCTCTTTCTCAAGCCATTCAGAACAGATTCGAACCAAGCAGACGAGCTGTCATCCGCGACACATTTTTTATTTAGTCTAACGCTCCTCCTACTCTTGAATCCAGAACAGGAGAAGCCCTAGACTAAGGGGACTTGAAGGGATAGGGAGCCTAATCCATGCGGATGCGGCATCCCTATCCTGCTACATGAAGATCCGCAGAAACATCCGCGCGGGATGTACTCTGCGGAGAATGGATTAGCCACAAAGTAGCCTCATATACTTCACTTGGGGAAAGAAGACGCGCGTCTACCAATGCGCGGAATATTCCACTTCGTAACATCCCCAGGTACGAGGTACGGAAGATCAAGGATCAAGGAGATTCATCTGCAGAAGATTAATGACACCACCAAGTGGAAGGCGACACGTGTCCATAGTAGCCCAACAACCACTGACGTTCAACAGTGACGTGACTGGTTCATGGTTGCAGAATTCGCTAGGCGCTACCAACTCGGCAGACTAGGGAGTTGCGAGTACTCGGCCTAGTCGGGCGAGTACTCGGGGGGTCGAATCGGCCTATGCGGGGAGTACTCAGAATATTCGGCCAACTCGGCTATACTCGGTGACCCACCCTGTAGCGAGTACTCGGCGAGTAATCGGTCAACTCGGATGACTTTTGCAACTATGGTTCCATGGTTCCACATGCTGCCTCAATCACCGGTGACGTCAGCTACAGTGCCGTCCTTTTTCTCGCCATTTCCAGGGACCAAAAGCAAGTGGGCCAAGGCTAGGCCCAAGGAATACAAGACTCTTCGTGGGCTTCCTACCAAGCCCACGACTTCCACTATAAATAGAAGACATCTACTCCTTTCCAAAGGATCGGAAAATACTCACTTGTAACATAGAGCTAGGTTTGCTTGTAATACTTTGTACTCTCCAAAGTAATAATATCACCGGCTCTTCACAGTGGACGTAGGTCTTGCTTGACCGAACCACTTACATCTTCGTGTTCTTACTTTTACCACACACACACTCACTCGTATCTACACTCTCGGGTTGAACCAAAGGTTTGGGTAAAGGAACGTACTTGTAGTAACATAAGTATACACCACTCGATGATTAGTGATAATCCCCGAGATACTTATTGTTTCTTCAATATGCAACATAATTAAAGAGATAATTGTCTTATAATAGTGTATCTAACTTTGTCTTTTTCTTTTTCTTTTTCTTCCCAATCACACGTGCATACTTTTTTTTATCGGCAAATAACACTATCCATTTCAACAAAAAATATATATACAATGATTACAACAAAAAATTACTAAACAACCAACATAACTTAAACCCAAACCAAGCCAACACACCTATTATACTACATAAATTAAATTGAAGCTCACCCAATTATCCCAACTCAATCTAAAAAGCTTTAAGGGTTATTTAACCCGTATAAAAGTGAAATCCTGAAGCTCATAAAATAATAACATCAATATTAACAAAGAAAAAAATAATAAAATAAAGAGAGAATTACACAAATTGTCCTTTAGTTATTACTAATTGCATCATCTGTCCTTTATGGAAAATTTGCATTCCTTATATCCTTTATTTTATCAATTTGTTACACCCTTTGTCATTTAACCTAACTTAGTTAAAAAAAAACTGAAGAAATGCTACACAAATGTAACCAAGTTTGCTTGGTGTTCTAATTAAGTCACTCAAACTTTTTTTGTCTCTCTAAAGTCATTCAAGTTTCATTTATTGTTCTAATACTATCGAATTACCAGGTCATCAGGTCACCTTTTTTTTCTTTTTTTTTTTCTCTTTCATTTTAATGCTTATGTGAATATTATTTTTATTAGGTGGGTTTTATAAAATGAAGATTTCAAATATATATATATATATATTATTTTAAATTTTACACATTTAAAAAATTTATTAAAAATATTAAAACCTGACACATCATCACTTTAACCTGGAAACCTGATAATTACATAGTATTGAAACAATAAATGAAACTTGAGTGACTTTAGAGAGACAAAAAAAGTTTGAGTGACTTACTTGAAACAGTTAGCAAACTTGGTTACATTTCCACAAAGTTACCCAAAAAAAACTTGGTTAACTTTATTTTCTAAGTTTACACTTTTAGCCCCTATAGTTTTGATCGAACCATAACCCTTGATTGACCTCGAATTCGACCATGGCAATTAACGAAATCATAGAGCTATTATAGAACATCAAATTCCGATCAAAAGCATGTATAATAATCGTACTAACCTGATCGTTTTCGAGGCTAAATCGAACGATTAAAATTGCGACTGGTTGATCTTGTTCTTCAAATTGCGAACGATTTGGTGAGTGTTTGTGGTATAATTTTGCTCAGAAACGGTCAACTAAGGCATAAGATGTTTAGCATGTTCCATAAACGTTGAAAAATGTATTTTGAGAAAATAAAGGCCTTCAAACGTTTAAAAACCCACTTACAAACCGAGCCTCTATACCATAAATTGAAACCTGTTATAACATCTTATGCCTTAGTCGACCGTTTCTGTGCAAAAATATACTATAAACACTCACCAAATCGTCCGCAGTTTAATGAACAAGATCAACCAGTCGCAATTTTAATCGTTCGATTTAGCCTCGAAAACGACCAGGTCAGTACGATTATTATACATGGTTTTGATCGGAATTTGATGTTCTATAATAGCCCTATGATTTCGTTAATTGCCATGGTCGAATTCGAGGTCAATCAAGGGTTAGGGTTCGATCAAAACTATAAGGGCTAAAAGTGTAAACTTAGAAAATAAAGTTAACCAAGTTTTTTTTAACTAAGTTAGGCTAAAGGACAAATGGTGTAACAAATTGATAAAATAAAGGAATATAAGGAGTGAAAAATTTCTATAAACGAAAACGACAGAAAATGCAATTTCAGTAATAATTAAAGAACAATCTGTGTAATTCTCTAAAAAAAATAATAATATCAATACACGCGCATTACTTACACAATTCTTTCTTTTATGTGTCCTTGCTTTGCATATCTTATTTTTTGCTTTAATAACTACGGTAATTTTATTAGTTTGCATGTTCTTACCCTCTTTTTGTGTTAAGATAACAAAATGTTTAATTAAAACACGATTTGCGTTTATAAACCCAATTAAATACAAATAATCAATACATTGTGCACACATGCATTAAGTTTTCTAGACCACAAATTGTATAAATGCATACAACTCACATGATTGCAACAATGCAACAATGCAACAATGCAACATAATTACCGTATAAATATGTACGTTTGCATGATAACTGTCGTTAAGTTATACAAAATCCTATATGAATATCAGGGCCGGCCCTGAAAATTCGGGTGCCCGGGCCGAGCCGGGAAATATGTGCCCCTTAGTCTTAAGTCTTTTAAGCAATGTTTTCATAACCGAAGCGCACGTTGAACCGGTGTCCTTACCGGTTCCCTAGTCGGACCGGTCGAACTGGATATAGCACTGAAAGTGTCGTAATAATTATAAAAATTAATATGTTTGGCTAATTGGCTCATAAAAAAACCATCATTTCTTAAAATTCCATAATAACCTAGCCATTATTTATGTCTAGACTTCAAAAGTTTTTTAATGAAATGAATTTGACTTGAATCATGTGCATAAGCGTGAGACAATTACTTTTTGTAGTACTACTATATATTAAAATTTACTGCAAAGGCTGCACAATTACTGTACCACAATACAAATCTCAAGTAACACACTTCAACTTTTTTTTTTTATTTTGTCGTATCCTTCAAATATAGTTTTTCATGTATGACTCGTCTTCTTCCTTATCTACTCTTCACCTTCTTGCGTTTATAACCAGTGATGTTTAAGATGAGATTTTTTTTTTGGGTTGAAAACAGAAAGAAAATACTTGCGGAAAAAATACACTCTACACTCGTCGCCGCTCAAAGTGCCCCTTTAGAACTTGGGCCCGGGCCGGGAGTCCTCCCTGCACCCCCTCAAGGCCGGCCCTGATGAATATGGTATCGTATCTTTGAATATAGATTTTTTTTTTTTTTTTTTTTTGAAAAATGCACTTCATTAAAACACCGCCAAAACCGACAACTATCTCCAAGACAGAGAAAGAAGCCGAAAACCAAAGAAACCAAACAAAACAATATACGTTACGTTACATCAAAAGAGCACCAATGAGACCAATCCACACTCCCGCCCTTGAACCTATGTTTATACCATAGATACCCCCAAGACTTTATATCCGCCAACAATTTCACCACACTCGTATCAATACCATTAAAGATCTTCTCATTCCTAGCTCTCCACATACGCCAGCATGTAATGATGATGATGTCGTGCAAAACCTCCTTCTTGACACCCGTAAGACCACTATGCTCATGAAGAAGGACCACATCCTTCACATGAAACACGAACGGCCTAGGAAATCTACACCACATAGCAATTTTATCCCAAATCCCATACGCCAAAGCGCAACCCGTGAGAAGATGTTCAATAGATTCATCATATGTTTCACACCAAACACAAGAGAGATTTCCCACCACAATACTTCTTCTAGCTAAAGCCACTTTAGTAGGAAGACGATACAAAAACGCGCGCCACATAAAAATGTTACATTAATTCGGCACCCAAGAGCTCCACCTGAAATCGAAAGCAGGAGTAGAAACCGGCGGGCCACATAACCACCTCTTGACCTTAGCAACCTCAAAACCACTATTAACCCCATGGGACCAAGACCAACTGTCTTCTCTATCATTCAAAGACACCGGCTGCAATAAAGCTTCCAGCGAAAGCTTAGAGTTTATCTCTTCCGGCGTGTTAACGGTTCGCGTCCAATCCCACTGAATCATCCGTCTATCCCCCAAAGAATATACCCGATCCGATAAGAGCACTCGTTTGGACTTTTCAAGTGTATAAAGCATAGGAAATGAATTCCTAAGCGGCCCGTTCCCCAGCCACGTATCCAACCAAAAACGGATCCACCTGCCATTCCCGGGATTTCCACGAATAATGCAATTTAAACCAACTCCTTCGACCTGGTGTTTGTTCCAAAAAGTAACACAGTTCTTCCACACACCTGTAAGCGTATTATTACACGGAGCGACACCCCAATACCTGGACGAGCCATGAATAGAAAAGACGACCCTTCTCCATAACGCATTTGGTTCATTAAGAAACTGCCAAAGCCATTTGACCAACATAGCATTATTGGTCACCTCTAAAGACGCTACCCCCAAGCCCCCGTCTTTAATCCGTTTCGTAACAGTTTCCCATGCTACCCAACTCATTTTCTGGACTTCTTCCGATCCGCCCCATAAAAACCGCCTCATTAATCCTTCCAGATCAGCAATGACCTTCTTAGGTGCCTTAAATAAACAGAAGTAATACACAGGAAGACTATCCAACACCGACTTAACCAACGTTAAACGACCGGCAATAGAAAGCGTATTAGCTTTCCATTTTGAGAGACGACTTTTAAATTTAGATACCACCGGTTCCCAATTCGATATTCTATTCATATTCGCCCCCACCTTTAAACCCAAATACAAAAAAGGCAAAGCACCCTTTTTGCACCCAATGTCGTCAGCCATGCGCGTGACCTCGACTTCTTCAACACCTACCCCGTAAAGAACCGATTTATTCAAATTAATCTTGAGACCAGAACATAAATAAAATATACGAAGAATTCGTCTCATATTACTAAAGTTGAAAGACGACCACTCTCCCATAATCATCGCGTCATCCGCATACAGAAGATGCGACAAAGAAGGCCCTTCATTAGGAAGATTAACCCCATGAAAAGCACTAATATCACAAGCCTGATTTAACATTCCCGAAAATGCCTCCATCAGAATAATAAACAAAAATGGTGACAAAGGATCTCCCTGGCGAATACCTTTTTGACAGCCAAACTCGAAGGTAGGAGACCCGTTTACTAGAACCGCAGCTCTAGAGGAAAAAAGAATACCACGAACCCATTCACACCAGATCTCAGGAAACCCCATCTGCATCATAACAGAAATTAAAAACTCCCAGTTGACGTTGTCATACGCCTTTTCAAAATCGATCTTGAACAAAAAGATTTTTCTCTCTCTCTTCTTTGCCCAAGAAATCACCTTACTAATCATTAAGGGGCCGTCTAAAATATACCTACCGGATAAAAACGCCGATTGAGTTTCAGAAACAATACGGCCCAAGACCAACTTCAAACGATTAGCCATCACCTTAGAAGCCACTTTGATTATACTCCCAATAAGACTAATTGGTCGAAAATCCCCTAGATTTGAGGGATCACCAAATTTAGGAATCAAAGTAATAAAAGAAGATCCGACCCCCGGACTGAATCGTCTCACCTCATAAAAATACTCCAGAATAGACACAAAATCAGGCTCGAAGAAGGTCCAAAAGTGCCTAATAAATCTGAAATTAAATCCATCATGCCCCGGGGCCTTATCTGCACCACACTCAAAAACCGCACGTTTGATCTCTTGATTAGAAAATCTATCAACCAAACTAGCGGCCTCTTCATCGTTCACCACCGACAAACCATAGCATACAAGAGTCAGTCGAATACCCATCATCTCTTTAAATTTATTCCGGAAAAACCCATAACCTCCCTTTTAATAATACCCGGGTTGGTCACCCACCGACCATCAACCTCCAAACCAGGAATATGATTGGATGCCTTACGTTTATTAATAAAGCCATGAAAATACCTGGAGTTATCGTCCCCATGAGTAGCCCAATTACATCTAGCTTTCTGCTTCAAATCACGATGTTTAAACATGTCTAACTAACCAATACGTCTCTTAATTTCAGTCAGCGACCAAACCTCATTCTCATATAACGTACGAACCTCCACTGCTTGATCTAAACTTTTAAGTTCATCTTCCAACACCTGTCGCTCCTCCAACTCACGTGCTTTAACAGAAGCCGCCCAAGAATTAATATTCTTACGTAACATCTTAAACTTAGACAACAACCGTGCATCTGGACAACCTGAATACGCGCCGTCCTCTAATGTACTCTTAACAACCGAATCGAAGTCTTCACGCCCAAGCCAGGAATTATAGAATTTGAACGGTTTAGGACCAAAATACTCGAACCTATCTTCAGTAACAACGGGCTGTGATCAGATTTAAATCTTTCAAGAGCAATATACTCGGCGCACGGCCACTCCATAAAAACCTCCCAACTAACAAAAATCCTGTCAATGCGGCTTAATGATGTGTTGAGGTACACACCTTGTTAATATGTTAATTTTGTATATATTGTAGTTTTTTATTGTGTGTTTTTAGGCGTTCTTAATTATTTATTGGTGTACATATGTTTTGTAGGTGTTCGTGAGATATGAGCTTAATACGAACGAACTTTGGTCAAGTCGCAGACACCCGGTACAAGAGCATGGAGTAATAATAATATATATAAATAATAGTTATAATAATAATAATAATAATAATAATAATAATAATAATAATAATAATAATAAACAACTTGACAAATGGCCTAAGGCCCAAATTTTATTATACATGAGGTCACGCTTCTTAATGGAGGGGGGATTATTATCCTCTGAAAATAAAGAACGACGGCTGCAGCTCCTTTTGAGGCTCGTACAACTTCAAGGGGCAAGATGCTAGGCTAAATCTTTTGTAGCTTCCTCTAGACGAATGGTTTAATTAGGTTGTGCACTCTTTCTATTTATTTTTAGTATTGGATTATGTTTTGCTTGTGATGACAAACAATTAAAACATTCTTGATGTATTAGTTAAGCCAACAATTGATTTGTGTTTTGAGTCCTTTCTTTACAACTTGTTCGGTTGATGACAAAACTTAGTAGCGTGTTGGGTGACATAAAGAGGGTTGACTTGACGCTTACAATTGGGTAGATAATAGGGTTTGATGACAAGAACTTGTGCTACCAGTAAATTAACTAATTTCCAGAACTATGTCTATGTGGTTCCCAATCTATAAACTGAAAACTGTGTGAAATCTAGAACCTAAAGTTTTGATGGAGTTACTTCTTTATTATTACTGTTTTCTATTCGAATCACTTAATTAACTTTTTTTAAGCACAACAACGTTCTACTTCATAAAATATTATTTTTAATTAATTAGTTTAATTAATAAAATTGCTATTAACACTAACCACATACTCCTCGTGGTTCGACAACCATACTCCCTATACTACAGTCCTTGTAGCTAAGGAGTTGTTTTTAAAATATTTTTTGATTAGCACTTCGACACGCGATTAAAATGGCGCCGTTGCCGGGGAGTGTGTTCGCTTAGTGTTTTTAGTTTTAGTTGTCTTTACTTTTTTTTTTTTAAATCTTAAAAAAAAAATTGGTATATAAAAGTGTTATTTAATTTTATTAGATTTCACTTTGGGTGTTCTAGTTGTGCAAGTTTTTCCTTTACAGGTGTAGAACACTATGGATTTGGTTGATGAAGACAATGAACCATGCTATAGTTGTGGAAGTTTCGCTCACTGGACTGAAGATTGTAAAGATTGTCCAAAGCCTCTACCGCCAGTAGATCCTTATTGTTTTTGTTGCGGACAAATACATAGGGATGAAGACTGCACAATATTTTGGAGTGATCCAGAATATTGGAATGAAATGTGTAAGTCGGGGTACCGGGCAACTCCATGTCGAGAAGACTATCATAGTTACTCTAACTATGAACTCGAAGAGGCACCTTTCTCAGGTAACCAGGATGATTATTTTTATTACTCTAAAAACTTACAATCATGTTTTTCTCCAGGTTACTATCAAGATCAATATCAAATTCCTCCCGATGAAGACAAATGTGTAGAGATGATATATCAAAGCGAGGAGGAAAATAACCTTGCTCGAGCAGAAACAATATTATCCAAGCTCGAGGATTTTTTATCAACGCCCAACCACTCAATTCAACAAAGAATTGAGTACTTAAGTTTGAAATGCGAGGTGTTATCAACAAGGATATATATAGCAGAGTCTATATCTCCCTTACCTGATGATATCAGAGACTATTCTCAAGTTAAGGATGAGGTTGTGGAGACTAATGCCACACCAAATCCTTCACTTGTTAAAGAGTTACAAGTAGAAAAGGTTGTTGTTGTTGATGCAGGTGTCACTAGTCTTTCTCAAGATTCTCACAACTCTCATCTCGCACTGATTACCTTCATAAACAAGGTTCGGGATGAAGATTCAAAGACAAATATTAGGAATGTGAGATTACAAGACATCGGGCAAAAGCTAGTGAGATGGTTCTTCCACAATGACAAAAAGCGCCCAATTCACATGTCAATCTTTAAACATCTGTTTATTTGGCATGTAAACTACCGAGCATACATTGGAAATTCGGTAGGCAAATGTTCTTTGAGACCACCATGAATGAACATCATGTATGATTCTTGTACATTTTGTATATTTATATATATTTTTTATTTTTTTCTTTTATTTTTAGTTTGTATTTTGAGTCTCTTTTGATTTCTGGGAATGCTTGGAGTTCAACTTGCAATCAGATAACCTGGCCTGTACTCAATCTCCATTTAGGCGGGATAGATCTGTACATCATCGGTGTATCAGGCATCCTGGAATTTTATGTTTTTATTTTTCTTTTGAGTCTTAGTTTCAGGTTTGTTTATCGGCCGCGAATGAAATGCTATACGGCTCGTTTGGGAGGAACTCCAGAGACTCATACGCACGCTGCCTATATCCAGGGGAGTTTGTTCCTTTTATTATTGTTGTACAATTTTTTTCTACTTTATTTTATTCCCTAGTTCACATTGAGGACAATGTGTCGTTCAAGTGTGGGGTGGGAAAATTTCATTTTTATTTATTTTTGAGTCTTAAAAAAAATAAAAAAAAAATAGAGAGAGAGAGAGAGAGAGAGAGAAAATTGAAAATGTCTTGAAATTTTTTCCTAAAAAGCATTCTAATCAGACATAAAACAGCTCTTTCAGTACATACTAGTTGTTTCTTGATTGTTTTGGCAGTAGATCCTTAGTCATGGTCTAATTTGTGGAAAAGAAATATGAACCATTTTCAGCAGGTATTTTTAAGAAAAATGTTTAGAATTGCCTGATTAGGTTTAACAAGCTTTTGGTAATAAATACATGCGCACATCGGTAACCCATTTCCACACTTTGGTGAGATCTTGAGCCTACTAGATGATAGATTGATACATATATATTTTCATTTGTTGAGTGTAGGCCAGATGTTTCTCTGTTGCAGAACTTGTGTGATTTGATACATGCTGAGGTTGTAGACTAGATATGCACGTAGATGATAAAGGCAATCTAGGATTTCCCTTTTTCTTTTAATATCCACTTATTGTGTTGTGTTTACCCGTTTAACCAAATATTACCATTAGTAGCCAACTTTGAGCCTTATACCCTTTCGATTGTTAAACCTATAAAGTTACCCAAATTGACCCGTTAGCCGTTGTTTAAGAAATTGATGACATCCATTGTGTTTGTGTTTTGTTCAAGTGATTGAGTTATGTTAAGTTGTAAAAAAAAAAAGAAGAAGAAAAAAATATATATATGAAAAAAAAGAGAAAAAGAAAAAAAAATAAAAGTATGTGTTATAGGTCGAATATGACCGAAGTTGTGATTATTAGCAGTATCGTGAATAAGGATTGTCATGCAAGTTGTTTCACCATTTTATTTTAGCCACTTTCAGCCTAAAACGTTCACTACCTTTACCCTAAGCCCAAAACCCGTAAGTCCTTTAGATATGTACATTGTTTACAGTTGAGGTGTGATTGTTATACAAGCCTATGATAACAGAGTTACATACTTGGTTTTTGAGTGAATAATACTAGCACATTACATGCTAGTCCAGATATTAAACCAAGTGGAGTGACAAACTGTGAGGGGTGTGTTGCATGAGAATAAAAACCGGAAGCATGTTAGGCTTAGTCTGGTTAATTCTGTTTTTAAATGGAAATCAATTTAACTTGCTGAATTAACACATCTAATGCTGATCTGTAAATGGGGTATGACTTTGGACCTTAGCTAAGGTATGATGGGCGACTAGGGTACTAGTCTGTTATAATGTCTTGAACAGAGTATATATATAATTTTTTCGAGACGAAAAAAGATAAGTGTGGGGGTGTGATGTGTTGAGGTACACACCTTGTTAATATGTTAATTTTGTATATATTGTAGTCTTTTATTGTGTGTTTTTAGGCGTTCTTAATTATTTATTGGTGTACATATGTTTTGTAGGTGTTCGTGAGATATGAGCTTAATACGAACGAACTTTGGTCAAGTCGCAGACACCCGGTACAAGAGCATGGAGTAATAATAATATATATATAAATAATAATAATAATAATAATAATAATAATAATAATAATAATAATAATAATAATAATAATAAACAACTTGACAAATGGCCTAAGGCCCAAATTTTATTATACATGAGGTCATGCTTCTTAATGGAGGGGGGATTATTATCCTCTGAAAATAAAGAACGACGGCTGTAGCTCCTTTTGAGGCTCGTACAACAGGTCGAAGGAGAGGACAAGTTTCAAGGGGCAAGATGCTAGGCTAAATCTTTTGTGGCTTTCTCTAGACGAATGGTTTAATTAGGTTTTGCACTCTTTCTATTTATTTTTAGTATTGGATTATGTTTTGCTTGTGATGACAAACAATTAAAACATTATTGATGTATTAGTTAAGCCAACAATTGATTTGTGTTTTGAGTCCTTTCTTTACAACTTGTTCGGTTGATGACAAAACTTAGTAGCGTGTTGGGTGACATAAAGAGGGTTGACTTGACGCTTACAATTGGGTAGATAATAGGGTTTGATGACAAGAACTTGTGCTACCAGTAAATTAACTAATTTCCAGAACTATGTCTATGTGGTTCCCAATCTATAAACTGAAAACTGTGTGAAACCTAGAACCTGAAGTTTAGAGGGAGTTACTTCTTTATTATTACTGTTTTCTATTCGAATCACTTAATTAACTTTTTTTAAGCACAACAACGTTCTACTTCATAAAATATTATTTTTAATTAATTAGTTTAATTAATAAAATTGCTATTAACACTAACCACATACTTCTCGTGGTTCGACAACCCTACTCCCTATACTACAGTCCTTGTAGCTAAGGAGTTGTTTTTAAAATATTTTTTGATTAGCACTTCGACACGCGATCACTTAACTTATCACCTGCAGCAAAAGTAAACCGCCTCCCTTTCAAGGAGTAATCATGTAAGTCCGACTCATCAATAAAATCATTAAATTCAGAGGCCTCGGCCACATTAAAGACCAAATTCCGTCTTTCCTCCGCGTATCTAACAGAATTAAAGTCACTAGCCACAATCCACATACCATTCCCCTCGCCCACCATCCTTTTAATATCCTCCCAAACAATACGTTTAGCAACTATACCTTGAGGAGCATACACATTTAATAAATGACATTGATACCCACTACCTTTAATTACTCCAGAAACGAGAATCCAGTTAGAATTTTTAACCACCCTCTCCATATTAAACACTCTAGGATCCCAAATCGACACAAGACCACCCGACTTCCCCGTAGAAGGGACCTAATCATGATGAAAATCCCCAATACCCCAATAACGCCCCAAATGAACCGCGTCCAAAGAACCAAATTGTGTTTCCTGTAACATGATAAAACTAACCTCGTTCGTAGCGCGAAGACTCCGAACCCAATCCGCCTTTCCAAGACAACCCATACCCCGAATGTTCAAGGAAATAACATTCATTGATTAACTTCTTGATAACCTTCACTACGCAATACCTCTTTGACGTTTGGAACGAAAGAATCTAAGTTTTCAACCCCCAACACACGACTCAACTTAATCGTTTGGTTCGCTTCTGTTTCAAGCGGATTCTGCACTGTTTCGGATCCATTCATAGCTGCACCACCAAACGCATCAGCAGACGTTGTTGTAATGTCTCTTTGAGTATAGATAGTAGCGCACATTTTGATATAACATTGTACTTATAGAGTTGATTGAATGGATAAAATAAAAGTATCTATACCATTATATATATGTTTATAAGAATAAAAAAAATCTTCTTTCTAAAATAAATTTGTAATCATGTTTATACATCAATAATCAATTGATCAACTTTTTTTGGAAGGAATAATTGACCATCCGTTTGGATATATCTAGTGCAAAATGCAGCCTAACAACTAACAATGACCTTTTTTTTTGAACGATAAACGTTACATCTCCTAACAATGACCTTTTATTAAAAACATTGTTAAAGTCGTACCATGTGACACAATTAATTAGTCCCTAAAACATGCTATAAATGGCATTACAACCACCATCAAACTAAATCAATGCAAAAGATCACCCTTTTTTCACTCATAATATAATGACACTTAACATGAAAACCCTCAAAGTTCCTTTTGTGGTTGCAAGATTAAACATTTGACAAGTCAAAATCATGTCATATATATATATATATTGATATATAAAATACGACAATAATCAAAGTAGCCTTTTATTCTTTATGATAAAAGCTTACATCCTTATTTTGTGAAACAAAATTACATCTTCTTACAATATCACAATATTTCATATATATTCTCCTCTTTTACATCTTATTTGGACATAATATCAACCTATATATAATCATCATCCTGATCTCTCTATTAAATGATTGTTTTGAGAGCTAGCGATAATAATAATAATAATAATAATAATAATATATATATATATATATATATATATATATATATATATATATATGTATAAAAGTATAACCCGGCCAAATTATAAACCAAGCATTGAGAGGGTTAATCAACTATTAATTAACTATACAAAGTGAAGGTGGAGTTGAATTCCAATTAAGCAATTCTTCAATCATTTGCATGACCACCTTGTTTTCATCATCTATTGCTTGATCAGCCGAACCATCATCGTCCTCCGCCACGATAGCCGTCTCCTGATCAACCGTCCTCTTGCCACCAAGCTCCACCTTCATAACCCACCCGGATCCAGATCCTTTCCCAGGTCGTTTCTGCCACACTCCAAAGCTAGAATTATCACTATCTAGACGTAGACATGTTAACGAAGGCGACGGATCTTTGCAGCATTTACGCAGCTTAGCAGCAAGTGTTGCTGTCTGGTCGTTGCTGGAAACATGTTTGTTGGTCACAGGAAAATTAGTTTTTGCAGTTTGTCCATTCATTAAAACAGCTGCTTGGTCATATGCTCTTGCTGCTGCTTCTGCTGTCTCAAATGTTCCTAGCCATATTCTTCTTTTTCTGTTAATGTAACACATACATACATACATACATTAATAAAATTATTATAAAAGTTGTACAAATTAAACAACAAAATGGTTGGTGGACTTACAGGAGTGGATGTCTGATCTCTGATACCCAAGAGCCCCATTGTCTTTGCCTGACACCTCTGAACTTCTTTGAATGTACCATTATTATTAATAAGTGTTGTTGTCTTCAGTTCCAAAGATTTATAGGAGAAGATAAAGAAAGTACAATATCAGACATGGTAACAGTATAAGGAGAGAGAGAGAGATGAAGTAAATGTAATCTCAAATGTGCGGTCTATATATGAATATGTTGCTTGCATCAATAAATGTATAATATCTCACTTTTTTTTTTTTTTTTTTTTTTTCACCATAACCTTCCTTGTATATACTACAACTACTAGGATTTGTTTAATAGTTGTGGCTGTTCAGTTTTAAATAAAAATTTATATCGAAATGAAATGTAGATTAAAAAATTAGCGTGTTGCAAATATTTATAATTATTTTATAAAACATTTAAAATAATATGTTACATTGAACGAAAATGAAGGCCGACACTGTTTTCAGTAATACCGATACTAGCTAGTTCAAATGTTGTTTGATTGGTATCGGTTATGTTCATTCATTTACCGGTGCGGTACCAAATATTCAGTGTGTTAATTACCGATATGGTATGGTACACATAAAATATTATATTGCACAAAACTCGGTACATTACAAGTTGGTTTTAAACAACCCATGTGTTAACAAGTCGAGGCGTTATAAACAAGCTATATGAGACCAACAAACTAAAAGCTCAAATCACACTAAGTTTAACGAGGTTGAGCTTAAACATAAGATAATCTAATAAACGAGCTTATGCTTGAACGTTACATATTGCAAGCCTATGGACGTTTATTATATGTATACAAGTATAATATTTGTTTATGTAAACTCAACATAATAAAAAAAAACATATGTACTTGCCTATATATATATATATATACATATAATAAACATAATAAAAAAAACATATGTACTTGCCTATGTAAACTCAACATAATAAAAAAGTTATACCAATGATTCAATTCCAATAACTATGAAAATGTCAAATGAGTAAACAATAGGTACTAACCATCTAATTAGTTCTTTTAAAAAAAATTACAAAGGCAGGTATCAAACCTATTATATACATACTTAATCTGAAAGGGTTAGGATCAGGTAGGTACGAATAGATACATCTTCTATGAAGATAGGATAAGCTAAGGTAGATGATATATTTATTTACATAGTTGTTAGTTATATTAAGACCTTGTTTCACTATTAGCATGTTAAAAGTAGGAAAAAAATTAATGAAAAATAAAATAAGATGGACTATTCACTTAGCTTTTTCTTAAAAATATTTTTGGGTAAACTTTGAGTTAAAATTGTTTTGTTTCTCAACATAATCATCATAAAGTTTGAACACAAGAATTATGTGTTTTATTTAATATTACGGAGATTTTACATAATTTCACCAATTGTCTACATTAGTAATATTGATTTTTCGTTCCGATTAAAAATTGAAATAACGTTGCAATTATCTCATCCAAGTATCCAACCGTATTATATAATTTTTTTTGTAAAACCATTTTAAGTTGGAATTACATAATATTTCAACAAAGAGTAAATTTTTTATTTGCGTTCATATCTTATAGTGGTTTTAATTACTGGAATCCAAAGTTCAAAACTTTAACTACATGAGTCCTAGTTGGAAATTAACTAACATGTTGAGTCTATATTACTAACGTCATTTGAAATGTCTGTTAACTCGAAGAGCATTTCTGTCATTTACACCATATTATAAACCTATAACCATTTGACTTTTTCTTTGAATCCATGTCTGCAGTCTGCATCCATCTCCTCCCCCCCCCCCCCCCCCCCCTAAACTTTTTCTTTGAATCCATGAAGTGGTTCATTCATTCAAGAACTGGTGTTGGTTAGGCGGTGGTGGCCGGTTGGAGTGGGGGAAAGAAAGTGGGTGCAGGCATGTGAGTGTGAGAGGGTGAGCTTTGTGTGTTATTTTTTATATTATTAAAACATTTATGCATTAAATACTTGTTCCTTGTACCTTATGCACTATAGGGTCGTACCTAAGTGTAAAATGGCTAAAATACCATTGTACTAACTGACTTGGTTAACGAAGTTAGCCAATTGGACTCAACAAGTTAGTTAATTTCCAACCAGGACTAAAGTGGTTAAAGTTTTGAACTTTTGATTCAAGTTGTTAAAACCACTATAACACAGAGATACAAATAGTAATTCACTCTTCAATAAATATTCGATTACGAATCAATTTATTCGATTCGTATTTGAAACTCGAATCAAATATGAACAGATTTAATATAATCTAAGTTCAACATAAATAATAAATTGTTTTCCTTTAAAATTTAAAACTACTATAAACTCATTATTTTTAACATATAAAACTACCGTACAAAATTATTAAGCAAATAAGGTGTGAAATACATGAATGGGAAAAGTAGTAGGGACTATGAACTTTATGAGTTTTGTAAAGTATAAGGTAAATATGTAAAATATTGCTATCACAATATATTTAAAAAATGAAACACCTTATAGAATAGTAACCAAATTTCAAAAGTGTTTCAATTATGTCACTCGTAATTTTTTGTTCACGATAAATCACCGAACATTAAAATCGACACTTGTCAAATTTTATATATATCAAGAATGAAATGGAGGAGAAAATGTTGGGTTGAGATTTTTAATATATGTACTTATATTTAAAAAAAATATGTAAAAATCCATGTCATCACTTATTGAGAAAAAAAAATTGAGCGACTTAATTGAGACACTTTTAAAAATCAATTACCATTCTACAAAGTTACTCCTTAATATATTTATATTGGTAAAGGTTTGTGTGCAAATGTCATATTTCGTGACAAGTGTGAGAATGACTACAAATTGACATGTAGGCGTCATGTTTTGAATTTAAGCATGATGTTTTGAGTTGTGTTTTGCTAGAAAAATACCAAACACAACAATTTAAAACACATATAAAAATATCAATTTAAAACACATGTTCTTAGCATGGTGTTTTAAGTTTTAAGCCTAAAATAATTTTTTTTTATGTTTTTAATTGTTATGTTTGGTTTTATTTCAACCTAAACAATCCAACACATGATGAACAAATCCAAAAAATGATGCATATATATATATATATATATATATATATATATATATATATATATATATATCAATTTTTAATCATTCTAACACTTCTCACGAAATATGACATTTGTACATGAACATGATCCCTCTCTCTCTCTCTCTCTCTCTCTCTATATATATATATATATATATATATATATATATATATATATATATATGCATGCGTGTATGTGTATATATTTATATGTATATATAATTTGAATTCAAATTTTGAATCCAATCGAATTTAAAATCATAAATTCGTATTTGATTCTTATATGATTTATTGGATTCGAATCAAACTGAGTCGAATTTTGAATTTGCCGAATCCGAATTGAATTTTGAACACCTGTATCTAAAATGTGAGGTTTAAATTTTGCAAACTATATACATTGACGATTTACATAATATTTAAGAGAGATAGTGTGTGTGTGTATAGGGGATGATATATTGAAAACCCCATTGAGTTAAAAAAAACCCAGTGAAAACTCAAGTTACAACTTTTTTTTGAAAAAATTACTCATGTAACAAACATGTTTTTAAATATTTTGAGTAAAAAATGAAAAAAGCGCCGAAGGTTTTTCTTTGTTTTTTTTAACAAATTGCTACGTTACGTATGTAACCCGTTAGTTACAAGTATATTACAGCAAAGTTACAACTTTTTGTAGAAAAAACTAATCTGCGCTTTTTTATTTTTTACTCAAGACGCTTAACCACATATTTGTTACATTGTGTAATTTTTTCAAAAAAATAAATAAATTGTAACATAAGTTTTCATGAGTTTTTTAAATCTAAGGTAGTTTTCAATTTATACTTTACCTAAATATATAATGAGAAAAAAAAAACATATGTAATTGTCTTGGTCTCTCCCATCACCACATCACGCCCCTACCCCAGAAAGGTTGTGTAGTTTAATAAAAACTGAAAATTAACAAAAGGGAAATATATGTTTTTAAAAGCAATTGCAATGCAATAAATTTTTCACCTACTTATAAAGTGGACTATTTAAGTATTTATATTATATGGCCTTCATAACCACCATCAGTAAATGACAATTGACAAAGACTATTTGTTTGTCCTGTATACTCCACCACTGTTCAAATCAATGTACTGGTTTACGATTTATGTTCTTAAAAGACATTGAACGTTATGGTTGGCAATTTAACTAATTCATTATTTCTACTAAATCAAATAAACATAAATAGAACCTTTTTTATAAGGCTAGTGGGTAAGCAGACATTAAAAAAGCCATGTCTGAGTGTCACGTAGGCTGTCACATCACTAAAGTGGTGTTTTACCATTCTTGAGACATGAATGGGGTGTGCAGACATCAAAAAACCCATGTCTCAATGTTTTAATATATATATTTTTTGTTTTCTAAATATTAATTGTAATTAGTTTTATAAAAGTAATAAATAAATAAAATAATGTTCATATAAATACTAAAGTATATAAATAAAAATTACAAAAGCATGATAAAATTAAAAAAAAATGAACACACTTAAAAAAACATACGATTTCCTAAAATTTCATAAAACTACTTCCATTTTTCAATAAATTTGTCTTGCAATTTCTTTATCGCGGCGCGTCGTTCTTCGGGATACTTCGAGATATCCGCCTCCATAACTCTCCACTCATCCAGCACCTTCGATTCATCAATCTACCGAATTCCTTCTTGAGCTTTATTTTTTCCTCGTTAGCTTTGTTGAAAGTTTCTATAGCTTCGGTTAATTTATCAAGCTTTGAAGCGCTCCTGCTTGTGCTATTCGACGCCGCCGCTTTCTTTCCTGCCGCCGCTTCCTTTCGAGCTTTATCCTGACCTGTGAGGCGTTCCTCCTCCACATAAATTGGTTCTTCTTCATCAGGGTCGTCGTTCGTATCAATGTCGATTGGAACATACGGGCCTGCTTTTTTTAGCTTTGGTCTTTCGTTTGGCCCGTTCAACCTCGTTTGGGACCCCCGCCCATTTTTGTTCATCTTTCAAAACCTGCCAAGCCCGTATCATCGAGAATGTTCTGCGTGACTCACTTTTATAGTCCGACATCGCTTTTTCGAAAATCATTTGCTCGTTCCATCCACTAGGCGTGTTCGCCTTAATACGGTTGTAAATTCCATTGAATTTACCACAATCCGCATTCAACTTTCTTCATTTCGAGCTTAGAGCATCGTTTTGTCGATACGGCTTAGCTTGCATATACTTATGAAAGAATTCGTTCGCTGTCTTCCATAACTTCTCTATGTTTTGGGCGGTACCTTTGAATTTAAAAAAAATGGTATATATATATAATCGGAATTTATAAAAAAAATAAATACACATATATATATATTTTCGGAAAAAAAAATACATAAATATAAATTTTGCGCAAGTTTAAAAAATATACCGACTGTGGGGCGTTTTGAAGCCGCGAGCCACGCCTTAGCTAAAGCTTCCTCTTCAACATCGGACCATGGCTGCGCGGCTCCTTATAGTGGTTTACCGCGTCCCGGTCCTGGCTCTCTTTGTTTTCCTTTGCGTTTCCCTTTTGCTTTTTGGGTGGGTGGCATCTCTTGGGTTTCGGCAACTATCTCCTCATCGGTTTCGTTCTCATCCTCTACGGGTTGTGATGTTCCGATAGGTGTAGTGGGTTGTGATGTTCCGATAGGTGTAGCGGGTTGCGATTGTGGAGAAAATTGTTGTGAAAATTGTGGTGAAAATTGTTGTGAAAATTGTTGTGAAAAAACCCGCTTGCCTTGCTAGTTGCATATAGTTTTGCATTTGCATGAAGCTCACCAGGTTTAATTGGGCATAAGCCGCGGGGTTTTGAAGCATTTGGGCTACATGCGGATTTATTGGAACGGTTTGCGATATGGGTGGATCAATGACCGGTGTGTAACCGGGTGTGGTGAAAGGTGTATTCGGGTTAGGTTGATTCCGTTTTTGGTTGAAGTTGGTAGGGATCCATGAAGTTTTTTTATAAAATTATTGGGAGTTTATAAAATAAAAGGATTGAATAATGAGTTGGAGTGGAGAAAAATGTTGATTTGGTATAATATTTATAGTTTGATTTTAGAAAAAAAAAAATTAAAAAAAGTAGCCGTTCAAAAAATTTAGCCGTTATTCAACGGTAAAAAAAAATCAAGAAAACTTCCTATTGGGCCGTCCCTTGTGTCCGTTCGAGAACGGGGGTGACGGGGCAGATGAAGACGGGGCAAAGGGGGGCGGTGTAGGGTTTGGGACGGGGGACTTTTCTAGGACGGGGGTGGCCTTGTGTCTGCTCACCGATCAGTCTAAAGTAGAAAGAGTTTTGAACTATTAATTGTGTCAAGATAATGATTAAAGATGGATTGAGAGAGATAAGGGTATGTTTGGCAAGGAGCTTTTAATAAGAGTTTTTAGGAGCTTCAAGCTTTTAAGAAAAAACTCTTACTCAATAAAAAAACCTTGTTTGGTTGAAGGAGCTGGAAGCTTTTATGTTAGAGAAAAATCTCTATAGTGAAAAGCTACTAGTACTAGCTTTTAAGAAAAAGTTTACTAGCTACAAGCTTTTAATTAATAAATGACACAAATACCCATTCTATTTTAAAAATAAAATAAAAACCTTCTTTACAAGTTTTAATTATGCCCATGTTGGTCATTTTATTAAAAGCTTCAGCTACTCTACCAAACACTAAAATATATTTAAAAAGCTTCCATCTAACAGCTTCTAGCTACTAGCTAACAGCTTTCAGCTACCAGCCTCCAGCTAATTTTGCCTAACACACCCAAGATTGCACTTAATTAAACAGGAAACTAATTACACAGTTGGTTTCGGTGACACAATATTATAGGTTTAGAGGGTGTTTGTCCATAGCCGGTCATAAGGATTCAAGTGCCTTGTACGAGTTAGAAAAAAAAGACCCTTATACTCTAACGAAAATCAATCCCGCACGTTGCCAAGAGCGGGAGGTCGATCGATTTTGGTACTCACAATATGAAACGGAAAAAACTCGAAGGTTTACGGGCACAACACGTGATACAATATCAAATTAGCATACATATTTTAATCTTTTTGGGGAAAACATTTTTTTCCCAAAAGTTTATTAATTCTAAAAGCATCACAATTAATTATGATATTATTTTGAATTTAAGTTATTAATTAGTTATAAAAAAAAAGTAGTAAAATCGTTATAGAATAAAATGTTAATAAATATATTTTATTAAGAAAAGTTACCTGCTTCTAAAAGAAAATAAAAATGATATAATAACACAAAACAACAAAAGAATAAGATTCAAGTATGGAAAATTCAATAGCACTTTAAAAGCCAAAAAAAAGGCAAAAATGAAAAATAGGGGATTCAAACCGGCGCTCACAAGTTCAGACCCAAACCCAACAACCACTACGCCATATAATATTTCTATTACACATATGATTCTTTATATATACACACACTAGTTTATAGCCCGGAAGCGTCTCGGGTGAAGAAATCTAAGTAAAGTGAATAAAAATAGAAGTATCTAAACTATAAAAATGGCATCTATGTATCAACTTACGTTAGATACTTTTAAAAAAAATATACCAAAAGATCCATTTCACCTTACAACATCAACACCTAAAACAGAATATTAAGATCCCAAGTACTTCAAGGGGACAAAGATTGTTTAGCACCAATACATTTAGTCAAAGGTCTTTAACTGCATACAATAAGATTTGAGCTATTTCAGAATATGGTAGAAAAACATAGCAATTACCTGTTGGAGAGCGTCCCGGGTTGAATTATCTAATATGACATAATAAAATATCTAATCCGTTAAAAAAAAAATCTAATATGACAACATAATTAATGACTTGCCAATATATGATTAATAAATATTATTATTTTAAACAAATCTCTGTCATAAGTTATCATATTCTAATATAAAAAAAGGGTAATTGGGTCGGGTATCACCTAATCCCAGACCCGACCCAAACCCACAATTTTTTTAAACTAAAATATCCCGGGAGCGTCCCGGGTTGAGAAATCTAATTTGAAATATTTTTACAACTGAAATAGACTGATGCGTTTTACAGTTACATGCATGAAAGCTTTGGGTAGCACTTAACCTAAAACAATTAACAATGTATCTTCAATGTTAGCGCATAACCTTAAACACTGTATAATTCTAATATTAAAACCTAACCTAAAACAATGTACAACTCCAATGCTAACACATGTTGTAAATAAAAATCATATTTACTGGTTTGAACATAACTAATGACTTGCCTATACATGATTAATGAATAACCTGAACACTTTGTGTTTTTTTCCTGTATGAACAAAACCACACAAAAAATAGTTTTTCTCCGTTTTATATATAGCACTATGGGTACCCGTTGGAAAGATAATAAAACCTCGTTAATTTGGTGTAATTTTTTTCTTTAAAAAATCTCGTATATAAAAGATATTAACATTTAAAAGTCATGGGAGAAAACATTAGAGATAAAAATCTAATTTTATTTTTAAATTTTAAATTTTAAATTTTAAATTATTATTTTCCTAAAATAAAGTCCTTGCCACATGGGATGACACATGGCACACTCAATGAAAAGAATACGCTCTTTGAATGTCATGTCATTGAAATGGCTTTGGTTTATTATATGTATATATATAGGGGCATATTCAAATACAAAGTAATACAAACGTGCAAAGGATGCGAAGACACTCTTATACATGATAATTACGTAATTATCATTACGGAATTATTATGTACAAAGTGCATGATAATTACGTAATGTTTTCATGAACATACAAAAACATTACGTAATTATCATGTACAAAACTGCATTCGCATCCTTCGCACATTTCTTTTACTTTGTAGAATAACCGCCCCTCTCTATATATATATATACTAGTAGAGTGCCCGCGCGATGCAGCGGGAAACACAAACACTTTTAAGGGTGTGTATGGTTCCGTTAAGTTCGATTATTAGCCTCAACCGAAACTAAAATCAAAATTCATCAATTAGTCAATCTTATTAAACAATTGGTTCCTTGGTTGAGTTAGCATTATTAGATTATTGGTTTTTAGTCCGATTTAGTTAATTTTGGTGAATAACAAAAACATTGTGTTTGTTCATTTATGTTCAGCGGGAAGTTCGTTTATGTCGTTTATTTAAACACGAACAAACACGAAAAAAAATTTGTTGGTTTAGTTAAATAAACGAACATGAACAAACATTGAGTTTGTTCATTTATGTTCATGAACGTCTGTTTATGTTCGTTTATTTATGTCCGTTTATGTTTATTAATTACATACGTAGTTATATTTACATAAATAAACATAAATTAGGCTTTAGCTACTTGTATAAATATATAACCAATTAGTAATTGGGTTTTTTAGTAATACAAAATCATTCACATTTATTATGTTCGTGAACGTCCGTTTATGTTCGTTCGTGAACTGTTCATTTAGGTTTTAAACGAACCAACATAAACGAACAAGAACATGACAAATTTCCTAATGAAACGAACATGAACATAAAAATGTGTTTTATTATGTGTTCGTGTTCAGTTAAAATTAAATGAACAAACACAAACATTATGTTTGTTCGATTCGTTTACAGGCCTAGGTATAAAAGGTAAAATCAAAACCCCCTCTATTTATACCGCCACTACAATTCATAAACTTATCTACTCAGCTTCAAACCAGATTAGAGTATAATTTGCTAAATACTTTTAATTAAAAATTTGTTTTTTTACGTGATTAATAATATCTAGGGGTGAACAATAATTGAATCTCAATCGAAATCGAACAAAAACATACAAAACCAAACTAAAAATTAACCAAAACCGAGTTAACCTAACATCGTTTTTTTTTGTACCCTAAGTTAACCAAAATTAACAAACCACATTGTGCGGACACACTGTTATGAATATATTAATGAGTTTGTTTTAGTTTAACTAATTTGGGTTAACTAAGGGTGCGAAAAGAAAACGATAACCAATTTTAAATTAAATCAGATGTTTTCAGTTTTCAATATATTTTGGTTCAGTTTTGTCTGTTTTTTTTTTTTTTTGTTTGGCTTTAATGAATGGTTTATTTATTGCTCACTTTTAGATTTCGTTAATCACGTATCACATAAAAGATTTTTAAAATAAAAAAATAGTAATACTATACTCAAATTAAAGATAATAAAATTCTCATTATTATGATGTAATTTTTTTTTATAAAAGTATAAATGTATGCAAAAAAAAAAAAAATATGACTATTTAAAAATCATGGAGGATGTCATAATTACGTCATATACCGTATGCACATGTGCATTTCACTATTAGAGCACACTTTTGAATAAATTATCAATTGCCATAATGAAATGATCATTTAAATGGACGTGATATGATATATAAGGTGGAAAAAAATTTATTCAATGATCTTTAAATAAACGCGAAGTGCATTTCACTATTATAGTTAGGTTTTTTTTCATGGGTTTAGCTTTAGGGTTTAGTTTTTAGGTATGATGGGAATGGGGTTAGGTTTTTTGGGGTTGTTGGTGAATAAACTTAAAAAAACCCCTATATAAAACTATAAAATAAGATAATTGTACTACATGCACATGTGCATTTCACTATTATAGTTAAGTTTTTTAATGGGTTTAGCATTAGGGTTTAGTTTTTTGGTATGGTGGAAGAGGGGGTATCTTTTTTTTTGGGGGGGGGGGGGGGATGGGATGGAGCGTTTTGGTTTTTGGGGGGTGTGGGGTTAGCTGCACATGTGCATTTCACAATTGGGGGGGGGGGGGGGGGTTGAGGCGGTGTGGGGGATGGGGGGTTTAGGTTTTTAGGGAGTGAGGTGGGTGGGTTTAGGTTTTTAGGGGGTGAAGGTGGGGTTTTTAGGTTTTTTTTGTTTGTGTTGACAATGGTTCTCTGGTTCTCTCCCTAAAGTTGGTTCTCGTATGATCCCTATCCTATATATATATATATATATATATATATATATATATATATATATATATATATATAGGATTTGGATCATTTGAGAACCACCATTTAGGGAGAGAACCAAAGAACCAGTGTGAACAGGTGGCATTTTTGTAAATATGAAGGTGTCTACAAAAACCCCTCTATAAAAAAATTAAAAAAAATTATATAACCTAAATAAATAAAAAAATAAAAAAAGTAAAAAAGCCAAAATGATTATTTTTCATTATTAATTCGAAAAAAAATTAAAAAAAAATTAAAAAAAATGGCTTGTGACGTCGTATGACGTCATCCTGATGCACATGTGCATTTCGCTGTTATATATACAGAAATACACCGTATGCACATGTGCATTTCACTATTAAATCACACTTTTGAATGAATTGTCAATTACCATACTTAAATGATTATTAAATGGACGCGATACAGATATATAAGGGGTCACAAATTCTATTCAATGATCATTAAATGGACACAAAGTGATATATAAAATACACTTGAACTCGTCAAGTGTTTAGTCATGCATATTATAACATAAATTGAAAATAAAACACGTGTATGACAATAAACATGAATAAACTTGAAACACCTCTATATAAGACCTATAAAATAGGAAACGTGTACTGCATGCACATGTGCATTTCACTAATATTGTTAGAAATTTTTATTGGTTTAACTTTCGGGCTTATTTTTTTGGGTATGGTTGGATGGGGGTGGGGTGGTGGGTTTAGGTTTTTGGGTGGTGGGGGTTTAATTATAATCATGCACATGTGCATATGTCAATTTCATTATCATACCAATTTACATATGCTAAAAATAATAATTACAAACATAATCAACCTATCAATCACCATATAAGGCCACCCAAAATATATATATGCGCATGCATCATCCTTCAAATACAAAAGTTTTTATACCAATTTGTTTTTATCATACAACTACATGTAGTTTCTACCAAACGTTCACTCAATAAAACAAACGATAACAAAAAAAATATATATATAACCATATTACAAACCAACTATGTTACCACTAACCACCTACCTACAAACTTCTAATTATCTCACAATCTCATGTCCACCAACAATGTCCCCTTCTATTGCTTATTTGTCCCTCCTCATCTTCTTCCTCTTTTACTTATCTTCTTTCAACACTCTTCACACTTCATTGATACCTCATCTAACATCTCCCTTGTTTTTTCATCTGTCAACCTGAACATTGTATACTTCACAAATTTATCACATTATTCGTTTGTTTAAACAACTAACAATTAACATTTATTAATTAACATGAAAAATATACATATATGCACATGTGCATGTATACTTAAATTGCTTAAATAAATAATATCGACCTTTTTTAACTTCCTGATCAACGATTATATCATCATCCTCAATCGCATCCGACAACTTTTTTTGACCCTTTATCCCTCAATCATAATTAAAAGTTACATTCTTTTATGCTTACCCCATCTTTGTCTACAAATAATAAACAACACATAAGAAAACCATATTTTAAATCTTAGTGCACATGTGCATTAACATTACTTTTTTCATTACCACATAATATATAGAGCGAAATACTTAATGATAACAAGAATTAAACCTTAATGCACATGTGCAAAATATAAACGGCCTTAATGGTACATAATGTAATGAATACACATATTTGCAACTTGTAAGAAGATATATATTCACCTCAAGTAATAAACTCGATTACTAATAATCAAAATTCCAAAGGATAATATTGTCATCAAATATCCCCTTTCCAAATTTAGTGTTTATCCAAATTTTAAAACAGAGAACAAAAACTTAGTCCTTAGCATGTTAAGGATGTTACCTGTGGGCCCGGGGCTGCAACTGGTGCCGAATACACAATACATCCCTTAATTCTTTCCATTAAAGTATGATCTTGTGTATGAAACTTCTCCAACATAGCTCCATAACTGAGATAAAAACAAGAATTAAAAAACGAAAAATAAACACTCGAACTCGTTAATTGTAGACCAAGGAGGCGATTAGTATTTTTTTTTTTTGAACGACAAATTTTTATTACACCTTTATTCCACCTCACCTGGAGGCGATTAGTATTACTTTTCATAACATTGGTTGGGATTTGGTAATTTCAATGATTAAAAGAGGCAATTTCCATTATATTGGTTCAACTTCTATATTTTGTACTTTTGTAGCATAATCTGTTGATCAAATATATGGGACACGTAAGTAACTATACATTCTCAATAATCAATCCACTAATCCAAATCTCATTATTATTTAAAATCTCTTACAAACTGAACATCAACATGCTTAACCGAAGATTACTGTGTAGCTACTTTAAATATTAACACCATCATTTCCTACTTCTAGTATATGCTACAAGCCTACAAATTTAAAAACTGTGATGCTATTACCTAAGTAACGTGTTGGGTCTGCTGACCTGGAGAAGAACAGATGATTAGAAAGCCAAAATATGCTAACAGTTTGATCCTTGAATAAACAGTCTTTACAACTTACTTCTCCTAAAAGACTGCTGACCCTAACAACTGTTCTATCCAAACAACTGCTCAACAACTGATGATACAAAGAACTGCTGAATAAACAACTGATGAAGAACAACTGCTGACCAAAGGTCTGATGAAGAACAACTGCTGATACAAGTACTGAAGACCAAAGCACTGCTGGAACCAACAGCACTTAGGCTCCAGCAGTGGATACAAGACCAACAGAGTTTATCTACAACAGCTGTTTAATATCAGTGCTTTCAATGTAACAGTAGTTTGTAATAGGCAGATGTTTATGTTTGTTATTCTGTTAGAGGTCACTGTCTTAGGTGACGTCAGCTTAGGTCATCAGTGCTTTGAGTCTGTCTATAAATAGAACAGTGGTTGTACTGTTCTATTGCATCACACACACAAACATTCTCTCAGACAAACACTGTGTGATCAGGCTGAGGGGGAGTAATTGTATGATTGTAATCTTTTAGATAAATGAAAGCTTTCGATCTGAAAACATTTACTCTCTTGTTTTGATTAACAGTTTATTATTCCGCTGCACTTTCATTCTATTCTCATTTCATTATTACCATATTTAGTTAAACAATCAAAACAATCAAACTCAGATCCTAACAATTGGTATTAGAGCTTGGTCAATTAAATTCGATCTAACAAATCAATTTAATAATCAGCTCACAATTATTGATATCGTTTGTCTGTTAGATTGAAAACAGAGTAATAGTTTAATTTCGTTTCAACCGTTTTTAAACAGACTTTGTTTTTTGAAAAATCAGAGAATGGCTTCAATCAATCACGATCCACATAACACTGGCACGAACAACAAGCCACCGATGCTTGTCAGATCTGAATACAATATCTGGCAACGTCGGATGAGCCATGTTCTAGCTCAACAAAACACTGGGTGTTGGAAGTCGGTTATCTTCGGACCACATGTTCCGACTGTGCCGAGTACTGAAGATCCCAAGGTGTTTGAGCCAAAGAAACTTGAAAACTACTCCGACCAGGATTTTCAGAAAATTGAGCTTGATGCTAAGGCCTTCAGTATTGTGGCCATGGCTCTACCCAATGACATATATGCTGGGTTGTTACACTGTAACAGTGCAAAGGAGTTGTGGGATGCACTGAAAGAACAGTTTGGTGGGACTGAGGAGATTATTGAAAACAATCGTGAAATACTTAACCAACAATATGAAACATTCAGTCATGTCAAAGGAGAGTCATTAACTCAACAGTTTGAGAGGTTTAATTGCTTAATTAGTGAACTAAAATTGGTTGGTCTTACTTACCCTCATTCAACCTTGAACCATAGGTTTTTAAGATCATTACCAGACAAATGGGACACTATTGCTATTGTGATGAGAAACTCAATTGGATTCAAAGACCTATCACTGACCCAGCTTCATGGTAAGCTCTTGACCTATGAGAGTGAGCTTAACCAGAAAAAGAATCTCCAGGACTCTGGAAAAGTGTCTGATGACTGTATTTGGGAATACAACCTTTTGGGTCATGATGAGGTGCCTGGAAACACAAAGGATCAGAGTTATGATCATTTCATTGACATAACTTCAGGTTTTAACTCAGGTTTTAACTCTGATTCTTATTCACCAAACTATGCTTTCACAGCAAGTGGTGGTGATATCCAGGCATCTGACAATATATCCTTTGAGTATGATGACCTGAAATACTTTGACCCTGATGATTTGGAAGAAATGGACATTATGCACCAATTGGCCCTTCTCAGTGTAAGAACTAATAATTTTTACAAGAAAACTGGGAGAAGGTTTCCAGGGTTGACTGGCAGATCTAAGGTTGGGTTGGATAAATCAAAGATAAAGTGTTACAAATGTCATAGACTTGGTCATTTTGCTAGGGAATGTAGGGGTCAACATGGTACACCTATAATAACCTATCCAAATCAAAGACCACAGACCAACACTTATCAGAATTCCTATAATGCCCCTGGACCAAATGTGCAAAACACTGCTCATTTTGCACAGTCCTCAAACACTGTTCCTGTCCAGTATGTCCAAACCACTGTTCCTCAGATCCACTATGTGCAAACAGCTGTTGCTCAAGCACCTGTGCAAACGACTGTTGCCCCATCCTCTGCTCCTGCAGAGACCAGTCAACAGAGCTTCTTTACACAAGGCTTTGTTGATTGGAGCAGTCTACCTGATGAGCTAACAGATGAAAATTTTGCACTAGTTGCCAAAGCTGAAAATGAACCAGAAAATTTTTGTTTCATGGCCATGGTGGATGAGATTGAATCTGAGGAGGTGGTAACTGAATCTGATGTTGTGACTGATGATGTTGTTAGTGAAGTTGTTACAGGTGAAAAACCTGAAGAAGAGGTTGTGAATCTCTCAGATCCCTGGGGTGCATCTGATGACTGTGAGTGCAAGTGTGATTGTGCATTGATGGCTGCTGCTAAGGTATCTCCTCAAATTCTTAAAGAGTTGTGTTCTGACAAATGTGTGATAGCATTTGCTAACATCAAAGAGGTGAATGAAAACTTTAGAAAGAAAATTTTGGATGATGAAGTTAAATTTGAAAAACTCACAAAAGATTTGAAAACAAGTTTAACTGCAAAAGAGTCTGAAATAAGCAGCTTAAAACATGAAGCAACCATAACCAAAGACCAGCTCCAAACTATGATAGCAAAATATCAAAGTTGTAAGAGTGAGCTTGAGTCCACCCAAGTTGAATGTGAGAAATGGGTGGAATCATGTAGAGGTTTTGAAATGTTACTCAACAAACAAACTAAAAGTCATGTGAAGTTTGGCTTTGGTTTTGAAACCACCGCTCCAACTTTTGAAAACACTGATAAAAAGAGTCAAAAGTCTGTTGAGGTAATACCAAAAAACCTGCAGGGTCAAGAGATTAAAATCACTGAACCAAATGGTAAGAAAATTGTTCTTGAAAAACCAGAAGGTTCCTCATCTTTTGCTGAACTTGAAAAATATGAATTTAAACCTACTTGGTCTGATGAGTGTGATACTCTTGAGAATTTTAAACCTGTTGATTTCAAAACACCTGAGGGAAAGACAGCTCCTCAGGCAAAGGTCATTCCCTTGGCCAAAGTCATTCCCCTGAAAAATCTTCCAGCAGATGCTCAAACATCTGCTGAAAAGAAGGCTGAAAAGGGGAAGAAGAAAGAAAAGACTGTCAACTTGTTCTGTGATTTCTGTGAAAAGAAGAATCATGTCACCAAAAACTGTTTTCTTCTAAAAGCATATGATATTAACAAAGGAACAAGTGAATGTGATTCCAAAGCCACGTGCTTAATATGTGGGAAAAAGAATCACAAGACCAAAGAGTGCTTGTATCTTAAAAATTTTGATGTTAAAATACAAGAATACAAAGCAAAAACTCTTGCAAACCCTGTGGTTAGTACTTCAAAAGGAAAGCCCAAACAGACCTTCACCCCTGTCCAAACATCTGTTACAAAAAGGCTTGAAACATCTGCTTCCAGAGATGTCCAAGTAACAGATGCTCCACCCACAAGCAAATACCCAAGAGGTTATGGTCAACCTCCATGTCACAATCTGCCACATGTTTATGAGGAGCCAAAAAGACCCTCTAAACCAAGAGTGAACAGAAATCCATATGGGTATTATCATCTGGCAGGAAGTGATCAAACAATTGCTGCCCCAAGTGTTGACATCCAAGCACTGGCAAATGGTCAGCAGCAGTTGTTGACCTTAATTCAGAATTTGGTCCAAACCACTGATCACCTTCCAAAGCTTGAGTCTGAAAGGTCTGAGGACCCATCCAAATCCAAACTGGCTTTGGACACTCACCAAAACTAATCATTTACTGATGTGCAGGGAGCTTCTGCTTGTTTAGATAGTCTTTGGTATGTAGATAGTGGAGGCTCCAGGCACATGACAGGATGTAGAGCCCTTCTTCTGGACTTCTTGGCTCATGGAGGGGGTGATATATCCTTTGGTAATGATTCAAAAGGTAAGGTGTTGGGTTCAGGGACTGTACAAGCTGGAAAACTCAAGTTTGAAAATGTCAATCTTATTGATAATCTCAAGTTTAATCTTCTGAGTGTTTCACAAATGAGTGACAAAGGTTATGGCTCATTTTTCACAAAGAAAACTTGTAAGATTATTGGGCCAGATGTGGTGAAAAAGATTGATACCATTATTGCTGAGAGCAAAGCACAACTTGTTGCTCATAGAAGTGGCAATGTGTATGTTGTTGATATGTTAAAGGACAATCCTATGGCAAATGTCTGTCTGTTTTCTGCTGCCTCCACTAAGGAGACAGAATTGTGGCATAGGAGATTGGGTCACATCAACCTTAATACTATCAACACACTCTCCAAACAAAGCCTTGTCAGAGGTTTACCATCAAAAGAATTTAAATGTGATGAGCATTGTGTTTCTTGCTTAAAAGGGAAACAACATAAAAGCTCTTACAAATCCATTGATGAGTCCAAAACTAGTCAGTGTTTACAATTGTTGCACATGGACTTGTTTGGCCCTGTTAAAATCATGAGTCTAAGAAGAAAGAGATTTTGTCTTGTCATAGTTGATGATTTTTCTAGGTTTACATGGACTTACTTTTTACATTCTAAGGATGAGACTGTAGGTATATTGAAGGACTTTGTCACCAAAGTTGAAAAACAATATGACTTGCCAGTAAAAGTCTTCAGGAGTGACAATGGAACAGAGTTTAAAAATAAGGAGTTGGATGACTTCTGTGTGTCAAAAGGGATTGTGAGGCAGTTCAGCATCCCAAGAACACCAGAACAAAATGGGGTGGTTGAGAGGAATAATAGAACTCTTATAGAAGCTGCAAGAACCATGCTAGCAGATTCTGGTTTGCCACTGTCCTTTTGGGCAGAAGCTGTAAACACTGCTTGCTATGTTCAAAACAGAGTTTTGATCAACCCCAGACATCAAAAAACTGCTTATGAAATTTTGTTCAAAATCAAACCATTAATTTCATTCTTCAAAATCTTTGGCTGCCCATGTTTCATTTTAAATCTCAAAGATTCCATTTCAAAATTTGCAGCCAAAGTAGACTGTGGTTATTTTCTGGGATATTCTTCTACTGCCAAGGCCTATAAAGTGTTTAACACAAGGACCAAGACAATAGAAGAAACTCTGAATGTAAAGTTCAATGAACTTTCATCCCTAAAAATCCCTGCAAACCCTGCTGAATTATTTGACTTAGATAAATTCAAATTTGAAGATATCACTGTTAAAACTAACTATGCAGGTATTCCACAGTCTCCACAGCATGATTACAGAACAGATGTTGTGATCCCCAGTCACTACAAAGTCTATTCTGCCTCAGAGGAAGCAGCTGTTCAAAACAATTGTCAAAACTCTGCCACAGCTGTGTCAACCACTGTTGGCCAGTCTTATCCTCAATCCACTGCTTCACCTCTCACAACCACTGATCTATCATCTGTTGACAAAAGTCAATCATCTGTTGACAAAAGTCAGTCAAGTTTCACACCACTTGGACCCATTCCTCCATTACCATTTCAAACATCTGATGGCACTACAGAAGTACCAACAGATGTTACACCAACAGAGTCACCAAACCTCTGTCCATCACCTCAAAATGCCATTGTCCCATATCAGGGAGATCTTATTTACTTAAGAGCTCATCCACCAGACCAGATCATTGGCAACATCAGAGAGGGGGTGCTCACAAGAAGCCAATCCTCAAATATCTGTCTTTTTGTAGGTTTCTTATCCCTCACACAACCTGTCAAGTACCAAGAGGCACTGAAAGACAACAGTTGGGTAGAAGCCATGCAAGAAGAACTCCTTCAATTCAAAAGACAACAAGTATGGGAGCTTGTATCACTTCCTAAGGATGTTTGTCCTATAGGAACAAAGTGGGTCTTCAAAAACAAGACTGATGAAAGGGGTATTGTTGTCAAGAATAAAGCCAGGCTTGTGGTTCAAGGCTTCAGACAAGAAGAAGGAATAGATTATGATGAGACTTTTGCTCCTGTAGCAAGACTAGAAGCCATCAGACTCTTTTTAGCCTTTGCTGTCAACCACAACATAAAGGTGTATCAGATGGACATCAAATGTGCTTTCCTTTATGGCAAAATTCAGGAGGAGGTCTATGTATGTCAGCCACCTGGTTTTGAAGACACATTCCATCCTGACTATGTCTACAAGCTCAACAAAGCTTTGTATGGACTCAAACAAGCACCAAGGGCCTGGTATGAAACTCTTTCCACATTTCTCTTATCCATTGGCTTCACAAGAGGTAAAATTGACAAAACTTTATTTCTTAAATGGAAAGGGAAACACTTAATGATTGTTCAAATATATGTGGATGACATCATTTTTGGATCCACATGTAACCAAATGTGTGAAGAGTTCAGAAAACTCATGACATCAGAGTTTGAGATGAGTGCCATGGGTGAGCTTCAGTGTTTCCTTGGTCTTCAAGTGAAACAACTGCAAAATGGCACATTCATTCACCAAAACAAATATGTAAAGAATTTATTAACCAGATTTGAGATGAATGATTGTAAGCCATGTAGTACACCCATGAGTACAGTCAAGCTGCTCACTATTGATGACAAGGATGAACTGGTTGATCAAACACATTATAGATGCATGATTGGGTCTTTACTGTACCTAACTGCATCTAGGCCAGACATTATGTTTGCTACCTGTGTCTGTGCCAGATCCCAGGCTTCACCCAGAAAGTCAAACCTTATTGTTGTGAAAAGGATATTCAGATACCTCAAAGGTGCTCCCACACTTGGTATCTGGTATCCTGCTAATGAAAACATTGAGCTTTCAGGTTATTCAGATAGTGACTTTGCTGGCTGTCACACCACAAGAAAATCCACATCAGGAGGGTGCCAATTTCTAGGGAATGTCTTAGTATCATGGCAAAGCAAAAAGCAGGCAGCTGTTTCAACTTCAACAGCTGAAGCTGAATACATTGCTGCTGCAAGCTGTACAGCCCAACTCATGTGGCTTCAAAATCAACTACTGGATTTTGGGATAACTGCACTTCGGACTCCACTCATGTTGGATAGCCAAGCTGCTGAAAATATCATCAAGAATCCAGTCTCTCATTCCACTACCAAACACATTGACGTAAGACATCATTTTGTCAGAGACAGCTATGAAAAAGGTTTGATTTCTCTGCACCATGTTCCAACAGAGGATCAGTTGGCAGATGTGTTAACAAAAGCTTTAGACACATCTACCTTTACAAATCTGATTTCCAGAATTGGTATGTTAAACATGGATTAAACAAAATAAATTTTTCAAGAATAAAATGTTTCAGAAAATCAAAATTTGTTAAATAGCTGTTTGGTTGAAAAATCTGTTTATAACATCTGATCAGATAAAACAACCACTGTTTCATTCGTATCCACTGTTGGTTGAAAAGTCTGTTTCAAAACATCTGATCAGACAAAACAACTGTTAGTTGAAAAATCTGTTTCAGAACATCTGTTCAGATAAAACAACTGTCTTCTTCTATATTTATACTATATATATAAAAAAAAAGGTTGTTCTATTCATCAGCTGTTTGTATCAGTTGTTTGCCAAAAACAGCTGTTCTCCACCAGATGTTTCATCCATCAGATGATTCCCACGTCTGCTCATATAAGCAGAGGTTTGGCCACATCAGCGGTTTCATTGAGCCTATAAAAACCCTGTTTTACCACAACAGACGTTACACTGTCTCATTGTATTCAAAATACTGAAAACCGCCTTCTTCATTCTCAAACCCTCCATCAAATTTCAATCATCTTCATCTTCGAAATCCATTACAATGGACCTTCAAGCTAAAGCCACCCACAATTGTCTCCCCTATCTGATTAAAACAGATGACAACGCTTCATTTCATTCCACCATCGACATTTTCCTTAACTCCAAGTACTTACCCATCTTAACCGCTAACGCCCCCATCTATCTTGATACACTCCAAGAATTTTGGTTGAATGCTGAGTTTCTACTCCAAGACAAAAAGCCTACTTCCATTATTTCCAAAATTGGAGAAACCAGTATCGTCATCACCCCTGAAACCATATCCACAACCTTCACACTGAATGACCTGGCAGGTAAGGATTCCTTTACTAAAACAGAGCTTCACACTGAGTTCCAAGAAAGAGGGTATGATGGTCAGATGACTGGATCAACTCTTTTCAAAAAGTTTTTCCCTCCAGTCATGAAATTTTTCTTTCATACTCTTCTTCTTTGTGTCTCTGCTAAGTCCACATCCTTTAATGAAATCCCATTAAGGATGCAATATCTAGGTTATGCTATGTTGTCAAACTCTGACTTCAATCTTTCCCAGGGATTGTTCATGGACTTGGTATCAAATGTGAAAGCAGTCAAGTCTGGGTCAAACAATGCTTTTCTTATTTACCCAAGAATACTTAGTGTAATTTTACAAAAAATCTTACCTGAAAAAGTTTTCAAAAAGGGTGATGCAATGCAAATGAAAAGCTTAACTGATGAAACTTTCACTAGAATGCTGGGTGGAAGCACCCAAGAAAAAGTGTCTAAAGTGTCAAAAGTTTCTACAACACAAACAAAGAGGACAAAGACAACAACTGTTGTCAAAACCTCTGTTGTTGAGCCCACTGCTCCTGGTGATCATGGCACTACATCCAGTGCTGTGAAACCCACACCAGCCACTTCCAAAAAGAAACATCCATCCACAAAAACCACCACTCAACCACAAATGAGGCTTCTGGATGTTGAGGTACCAGAAGAAACCTCTGTTGCACAACAAAAGCAACCTGAAACCACTGTTGTTACTTCCTCACAACAGTTGGATATACCTCCACCTGACCAAACTCCTCATGAATCCTCTCAAAAGGATCATGTTGTAAGCCAAGGGGACACACATCATGATACATTTGAGTCACTTTACCAAATGTTCACAAGCCCCTCTCCCAGGGCTAATTCTCTTGTTACTCCTCCACCCTCACCATCACATCATGTCCCACAAACTATGCAACCTCTGTTTGAGGCAATTGACAAATCTTAGGAAGATCCCAGTTCCTCTCTTCCACCTGTCACTGAGAGTATACTTCCACATGTGACTGGTCCTGAGAATATTCAATTTGCTATCCCACAAACAGAAGAGGAGGTTACACCACCTGAGTTCAATGCAACTCTAGGTGAGTTTTCAAGTGGAGCAGCCACTACTGATGTAGAGACCACTGTCTCACATCAGGACAGTGATTACATAGCTAAGACTCCCTTGAAGGCAACAACTGTTGAAGCCACTATAGTGTCTCCAAAAACAATTGGAAGTCCCCAGTACCAAGAAAAAGGGGCATCTGATTCACCTATTAGGACTGAATCAGGTAGAACTACCACTGGTAGGGACTCAGATGATCCTATTAACTTAGGAGATGGGTCAAAATACCAAGAATTGACGGACAGAGTTTCTGTAATTGAAACCTCTGTAGCTGACATCAAATCTGATGTCAAGCTTATACTGAGCTCCATTGCAGACCTTTCCAAGAGTCAACCATCAACAGCTGATATAGCCAGTGAGTTATGGAAATCAGTTTCCCCCATCATCATAGCTCACAGAAAACTGGCTGATCAGACTCATGAGACTTACATGGCTGAGATAAGAAATATGGTAGATGCAAGGTACAAAGATACCCATGCTGATATTAAAGCTATCAAGAACCACCTGCTGAAGACTACTGGCTCTGCCCCTACCACCATCCTCAGGGATGAAAATGATGATGCTTTCACGGCTGATGAAGCCAAAAAGGGGGAGAGTGGCAGAGATAGGCTACCAAAACTAGATCCTTTTGGTTGTCCTCCTTCTCAAAAAGGCCAAGCCAAGTCTGCCAAGAAACCAGAGTCTTCCAAATCAGCTCCACAACAACAACAACAAGCAACACCAACAGCACCACCACAACAAACAACTGACAAAAGCAAAGCAGTAGACAACTCTGCAAACATAGAAGCTGAAAAGGCTGCTCAGGCTAAACAAAAAAGGGCTGACACCTTGGAAGCTAAAGCAGAGTTGCTGGTGAATCTCAAGAGAGAACAACAGCAGGAGATAGAAGATGTGGGATCCTCTAAAAGGATGAAAAGACCTGCTAAGCATGTTAGAAAACCACCATCTAAGTTAAACACCTCTGTTGACAAAACCACTGCTACTGAAACCACTGCCACCCAAAACACTGAAACTACCCAAAACACTGCTTCCCAAACCACTGTACCCAAACCAACATACACACCTGAACAAACAACCACCAAACCTACATCACCAACCAAAACCCCAACATCTGCTAGTTCTATTAAAAGGGCAACAGATGTTAATCCAACCACTGCTACTAAATCACCATCACCTAAAATCATGTACACAAGGAAGAGAAAATCAACCTTTGTTGTACATGATGAAAACATACACACATCACCAAACACCACCTCAACTTCCCAATCCACTCCTCCTATCACAGCTATTCCAATCACATGATTCTCACCACACACATCCAAGTTCAGATCCCATAGACCACCACCAACCATTACACCATTGGTTGTTCAGTATCCCCTTGAACTTGATCTACTCAAGGGGGAATTACAATCCTTCTACAATACTGAACAGCCATCAGAAAGATCCTTCCCATCTCTCCCAAACTTCCCTGTTCCCCTCAACCTTGATAAATATCTGAAATACAAGGGTGAACAGGTGGATGCCATCATTAAGGAGAAATGCAAAGGGAAGGATGACAGGACTGCTCAGGGCATCCATTCAGCAGAGCTTAGCAAACTCAGAAGGATTGAAGACTTTGCTAAGACCCTGAGCAACTCCATGTCCTCCATGCCTCTCAGTGTTGATTTGGAAAAGGAGGTAAGGGAATCTCTCCTAGAACAGATTATGGCAACCAAGCCTTACAAAGCAAACAAGAAGCAGTTCAATGGTTGGACTACACATGCTTTGAGAGAAGAACTACTCAGAATTGAAGAAATGGCCAAAGACCCCAAGGCTAAAGTCTCTACTCCTAACTTTGGCAAAGGCAGAGACCCAGTCAGAGCCTTGAAGTTTAAAAGGATGAGGCAAGAGATTGTAGCTGCCAACTATGGGGAGATGAGGTCAGTTTCCAGATGGTCTGAGTTAAGGTTGGTTGAAACATATAAAAGTCTGGAAGAAAATAGGAAGAAGGATCCCAGCCTGCCAAGAAAACCAATTTACACTGATGAGCCAATGATGAAGAGACCCCAACAGACCTTTACCTTGGACAGCTTACTTGACACCTCTGACCTAACAACTGCTGCAAGAAGACAGTACAAGAAATAGAAAGAAATGTCAGAGGAAGATCAAAGAAGGTTTGCTGATACATTCATCAAGGAAGGGCTCTTCAATCAAGTCCATTTCTTCTCTGATCCTACAACAGAGAAGCTTAGAGAACTCATTGGAAGACCACCTTCACCCAACTCATCAAGAATAAAACTTCAGCTCAGCAAATCCACTGACTCAAAAATTCTAAAGTGGAAAGTCAACAAAGACAACCACGAATTGACATTGCTCAGGTCAGATGGAAGGGTTCAGAAGATCAGCATGGATGATGCTTACAGCCTATGTGCAGAAGATCACCAAACATTGCTAAATCTGGACCTAGAAAGAGATGAAGAAGACTTATTTGCTCTGAACTTTGAATTACAATTCAAAGGTCAAATCAGAGAAAGTCTGATGAGGAATAAAGATCAATAAATAAAGCTGAGTTTTGGCATCATCTGTTCTAGGGGGAGATTGTTGGGTCTGCTGACTCGAAGAAGAACAGATGATTAGAAAGCCAAAATATGCTAACAGTTTGATCCTTGAATAAACAGTCTTTACAACTTACTTCTCCCAAAAGACTGCTGACCCTAACAACTGTTCTATCCAAACAACTGCTCAACAACTGCTGATACAAAGAACTGCTGAATAAACAACTGATGAAGAACAACTGCTGACCAAAGGTCTGATGAAGAACAACTGCTGATACAAGTACTGAAGACCAAAGCACTGCTGGAACCAACAGCACTTAGGCTCCAGCAGTGGATACAAGACCATCGGAGTTTATCTACAACAGCTGTTTAATATCAGTGCTTTCAATGTAACAGTAGTTTGTAATAGGCAGATGTTTATGTTTGTTATTCTGTTAGAGGTCACTGTCTTAGGTGACGTCAGCTTAGGTCATCAGTGCTTTGAGTCTGTCTATAAATAGAACAGTGCTTGTACTGTTCTATTGCATCACACACACAAACATTCTCTCAGACAAACACTGTGTGATCAGGCTGAGGGGAGTAATTGTACGATTGTAATCTTTTAGATAAATGAAAGCTTTCGATCTGAAAACATTTACTCTCTTGTTTTGATTAACAGTTTATTATTCCACTGCACTTTCATTCTATTCTCATTTCATTATTACCATATTTAGTTAAACAATCAAAACAATCAAACTCAGACCCTAACATAACGATACCCTAATAATACCCTAATACGGTCCTACTTCTACAATCTCTTTAATTTGACCCTGAATAATAATAACCTTTTCAGCCACAATAATAAGCAGTTTAAATGCAATTCAAAACAAATCCTATACCATTGAACCCTAATCAATCAGTTCATAACAAGCAAGTGAAAGTAAAAGAGGTATAAATATATGAAACACAAACCCTAATACGCTCGATGAGTTCGTCTTTCTCACTCAATTCGGACTTCAAATACAAGTACCGATCTCAAAGTTGGCGCTGCGTTTCTTCAGAAAGATCGAAGCTTTAACTGAAGAGTAGTTGTAGTAACCGGAAGACCGAGTGAATAATCGATCGATTCACGAATGTATTCATCGGTTTCTTGTGGAAGATCCATTCTCTCTGATTGAAAATAAAATGGTATTATATGTGAATGAATTAACAATAAAAAAACGTAGATGGAGAGAAAGAATCAAAGAAGACGACAAGAAACCGGTCAAAAACTTTAACTGCCATTAATGGGGAGGAAGATGATGGACCTGATGATAAAAGGGGGAAACACGATTTTTTTTATATTTATTTTATGTCTTTTTAATATTTACATTAATGTCCTCCGTTCACATTGGTTTTTTGGTTCTCTCCCTAAAGTTGGTTCTCGTATGATCCCTACCCTATATATATATATATATATATATATATATATATATATATATATATATATATATATATATATAGGATTTGGTTCAAATGAGAACCTTTTCCCAAATTGAGAACTGTGAAAACCATTCTGGGCCATACATTTCTCTAAGGCAATTTTTTTTTTTTTTTTTTTTTTTTTTTTTTTTTTTTTTTTTTTGCAAAAATCGCTGCTTTATATGCAAGGAATTTTTTTTTTTTTATTTTATTGTATTTTTTTCAGTATACACATGTGTATAATTGCATTATACACATGTGTATAATGCATATACACATGTGTATAACTGAAATATACACATATGTATAGATGAAAAATGCTATATACACATAGGTATATGTAACACCCCAACCGATGGCGGAATCATCGAGGTGCCACGTAGTGACGATTGTTCAAAAGCTCATGGTACTAAAATGTAAATATTATTGAATAATCAAAATTGTCTTACACGGTAATGGAAAATACATTGTCTAAATGAAATGTAAATATTGAAATAACTGAATTAAAATAAGGCACTAAATGTTCCTTGCTAAAGCACTAGATCAAACTGCACCTGAAACATGTACAAAATAGATTTGGTCAACATATGAAATGTTGGTGAGCATTCCTAGTTTTGATATATATAGTAGGTTAAAAAGTTATACAATTCAAGTGCAAGCTACAGTGCAAATATGTAAACTATGTATCATACAAATGAGCGAAATCAACCCTGTGACTGTATAATGTACTGTATGAACTGTAGTGTACTCAACCAATAAATGGATGATAACTTAACACTGGCCACGGATTCTCCGATGAAAAAGGGGGAGAATCAATCTAGGCGGGTTGTCAATCCAAATAGCGCTATCCAATGTTAAGGTCGGCTTGTACCATGTTAATGATTTCACTAAGTACAAATGTAATCCACATGTAATGTCTAAGCATAAAGCACGTTGTAAGCAATGCACATAGTACTAGAATTGTATTGTAAAAGTGTAAACTTGTATTTGAAATTGTAATAGTGTACATGTAACACCCCGAAAATGTATAAAAGCAAAAAGGGGATAGGAAGTACTCACTTTGTTTGTGATGATGAACATGTAAGAAATCAACGAGAATCAAAGATTTATGCTTGAACCTTAATGCGTAGATCAACTTGACAAACTAATGTCAGACTCTGTATTCATGACAATTTAAGTTTATATATGCTCGAGATTAAGTTCTTTGTAAGATTCGTTGACTCAATGATTGTCCGGCGACGGGTACCTTACAACTTTTGACTAATTATTATTATGAATAGTTTATAGCATGTTCATATAATGTGTCATATAATTTATGTATTCTTCTTGAACAATTTCTAAAACTATATTTTTGACAAGGGAAGTGGCGATATAAAATATTAGAAATGGGTAATAATACATAGTCTTTTTATTTACTTACATTTGAAAGTGTGTAGTAACAAATTAAATAGTGGAAAATAAGTAAAAGTGTTTGTCATTTAATGGTGAAATATGGATACATATAATTTCAAAACAGTATGTGTACATATATATTTTAACCCAATTCCAAGTAACTTACGTAAGGTCTTTAAAAACAAATTTTGTTAAGATCTATTAGGCATAATATAAATCTATTTATGTAAGCAAGAATGATCAAAAACAACAATGGCTTTCACCCATAAAACTTAGTTGTACTAGAAATCAATTTAACAGCACTCAATTCGAGATGGGTTCGAGGTCGCCGGCAAACAACAAGTCGACATTTGAGTAAATACTTTCAAAACCAAAAATGGGTCAATTTTCTAACCTGATATAGAAGTCGAGTAAATCGGATCGGTAGCAAAATTCAAAAGCAACAATGATGTTGGTTCTAGTTAGTTGGAGATGGGTCTAGGCGTCGTGATATACGGTGCATCTGTGGCTGAGCGATGAATGCGACATTGATGTAGATATGGTACGGTGATGGTGGTTATGCTCAGGAGTTGGTTGGGGATGTTGCATTGGTTTCGGTGGAGGTTGTTTTGGTGTTGTTGCAGGCGAGGGAAAAAGAAACGATGGATGTGGAGTTTTGATTGTGCCACCCTTGAATGTTTGGACATGTCTTCGTTTTTTTTTCTTTATAGGGCCATCAAAACGCGTTACAATGGTGTCAAGAAGGTAAGTGTCGAGAATGGCGGTCCGGTTTACAAGCGGATTGGTTCTATTTTCGGTCAAGACGCGTTGGTTTAGTTTAGGAATGATTGGAGTTGATTGGAGAGTGCCAGCATGGTCGTTTGACTATCCTAGTTGGAACCCGAATTTACCGGCAAAAATGCCGGAGGTGATGAAGAAGACTACGGTAAGGAAACATTTGAGTTTTAAAATTTTATACAATTGGCAAAACAGGCCCTTCGAGTTTGCTATAATGCCATCAAAGGTTAAAGTTTATACTACACATAAATACAAACTTCTTAAAAAAAAATTATATCATATTAGCCAAAAATGATAAGTTTAGATACGTAACATATAACTTTAAAATACATATCTTATTTAAACCATATATTATAAATAAATAAATAAATAAAATTGGTATGCATTACGTGGGAAAATGCATGCGGTTACAGTCTCCCATACTTTTGGGAACTTCGTCCCGAAGTTATAAAAAAACACATGGTTGAGGGTGGTTGGGTAAATATTTGACGTTTATCGTTTAGTATGGCAAAATTTTATAGGTACTAGAATAAAGTGTTTCAAATGATGGAATGATATGTATGAGTTCTATGTTGAGGTGAATGGGGACAAGAGTTGAATTACATGGGTCTGAACTAACTAAGCGAATAAGGGTCTATATAAAACACTAATCCTAAGTTTCAAGAATATAAACGGAATACATGGAATAATCGACTATGGAATGACTAAGTGAACTACCAAATAACTGGGGTTTATTATTGGTCCAACTCCTAGTCTCACATTAGATGTATCATTAGTGTTTATATATAGGGTGTACCGCAGCTAACCCACCACACCTTTGATACCTCAAAAACATGCCGGACATCTACCAAAAACCCTAATAGAATTTCACACTACCTTAACGTACCTGTAAAATCATGATTACGTTCCGGACCGCAATCACCAATTTACCTTACATTAGGGTTTTGTGTCCTTCTATGATTCTAAACACACATATAGAACGCACAGTGTACAATAATTTTGTGATTGAATCTTTGTGTCAATGAGTATAATAAATCTTTGTATCAAATTACGTGTACAGTGTATCCAAAAATGTGTCCAACTATTGAGCAGGAAAAAGACCTCTACCAGTCAGTGAGTAGGAACCTCTACCGACTGATGAGTAGGCATGATGACCTCTACCAATTGTTGAGCAGGTTATTAGGTACTCTACCAACTGTTAAGCAGGTAATTCATCCTCTACCAGTTGTTGAATAAATGTAACAATTGTTTTCAACACGTAGGTTGCAAATTGATAATAGATGTATGCAAGCAAGTTTGTAAGTATTGCAACCATTAAGTGTAAGTGTTATCTTAGTGGCCTATAGAATTAGATTATAAGTATCATGAATAACTAAATGTTCAATAGATTGTTAAATCAAAGGAAAAATTCAAGTTTCATATAACAAACAATGATGTTTTTAGAAAAGCCCCGTAGAATCAATTATTAAGTTTTTAGTAGTTTGATTATCATGGGTAATTAGCTCACGTGTGAGAAGGTGAAGGATATGAATTTAGTTCTTGAGAGGATGATGAAAAATCTTGAAGCAGAATCAAGGTTGTGAGAGATGGTGAATGTGAAGATAGTTGGTAAAGAGTTTATAGTAAGGAGATTATATAGCAGTGTAAATTTTGGGGTTTGGATCAAAGGTTATAATCAAGTGTATAAGAAAACATGATTGTGGTATATGACAAATATTGTAAAAATTTGAACAAGTTGAAAATGAGTGAGTGTTGATGGAGAATCTAGAGACTAGATATTATTCCAAAAAAAAAAAAAATTTCAAAATTGGTTTTGTACATAAGGCAAAAGTTGTTAAATAGTACAAGCTAAGTAGGCTTTGTAATAGTTTAAAACATTATATAGAAAATCGTTTGTTACGTCAATAAATAATCAATTGAATTTAAGTTCGAGGAAAATATGTACTTTGTAAAGTTACTAGGTAATACAACAAGTTTTAGAAATCTTTAGTTTGTGCTAAAGTATGAGGTTATAGTTTTTTTAAAATAAATAATATGTGGAGAAATGAAATAATATGATTTGGGTAGGGTGTTGAATATTTAAAAAGTGGCTAAGAGGGTAAGGTGAAGTGTGATTGTGAAATCCATAGATGGTTATGAAAGTATGAACTTGTAAGCAATATATGAAAATCGTGAAATACCAAATATTGTATATGAACCGAGAGAGTATTATTAAAAAAGCTTGCATAAAATGCTTGGAGTGCCCTTGTCTAGCTGTAAAGCCCAACAAGAACGTTGACTTTTCAAAGAAATTGAACCCAACGGTGATCAAAGAAGACATGCTTTAGCCTATAAGTGGACACTCACTCCAGGAATCCCCAGGTAAGCATAACAGGTCCGTAAATGGATTTATGCGCTATGCTTGCCTATGCCAGAAAGCCCAGTGTACAGGCGTCCACCCTTCCAGATTGCACGTGTCCTTATCACACTCATTAAGTTTCAACAACTTTGAAGGAGCAAAATAAGAGTAGGTATTATGCCTAAGAGTGTCTTCATGAAAGGTACTACTCCCGTTCCATGATGATGTGGGCTTTCCACTCTTTGTAGGACACCATCTCTATGCACCAGGATGAAAGATGAGGAGAAACGGAGAAGAAGAGAAGATAGAGGGAGGAAAGTAGGGAGAAATGAGGGTAAGGTAATTCAGAAAATATTATGCATGAAAGTTCGGTTATAGTCTAGGCCTTTTTATCTAATAACCTAGTTCCCTATAACCATGGCTCTGATACCAATCTGTAACACCCCAACCGATGGCGGAATCATCGAGGTGCCACGTAGTGACGATTGTTCAAAAGCTCATGGTACTAAAATGTAAATATTATTGAATAATCAAAATTGTCTTACACGGTAATGGAAAATACATTGTCTAAATGAAATGTAAATATTGAAATAACTGAATTAAAATAAGGCACTAAATGTTCCTTGCTAAAGCACTAGATCAAACTGCACCTGAAACATGTACAAAATAGATTTGGTCAACATATGAAATGTTGGTGAGCATTCCTAGTTTTGATATATATAGTAGGTTAAAAAGTTATACAATTCAAGTGCAAGCTACAGTGCAAATATGTAAACTATGTATCATACAAATGAGCGAAATCAACCCTGTGACTGTATAATGTACTGTATGAACTGTAGTGTACTCAACCAATAAATGGATGATAACTTAACACTGGCCACGGATTCTCCGATGAAAAAGGGGGAGAATCAATCTAGGCGGGTTGTCAATCCAAATAGCGCTATCCAATGTTAAGGTCGGCTTGTACCATGTTAATGATTTCACTAAGTACAAATGTAATCCACATGTAATGTCTAAGCATAAAGCACGTTGTAAGCAATGCACATAGTACTAGAATTGTATTGTAAAAGTGTAAACTTGTATTTGAAATTGTAATAGTGTACATGTAACACCCCGAAAATGTATAAAAGCAAAAAGGGTATAGGAAGTACTCACTTTGTTTGTGATGATGAACATGTAAGAAATCAACGAGAATCAAAGATTTATGCTTGAACCTTAATGCGTAGATCAACTTGACAAACTAATGTCAGACTCTGTATTCATGACAATTTAAGTTTATATATGCTCGAGATTAAGTTCTTTGTAAGATTCGTTGACTCAATGATTGTCCGGCGACGGGTACCTTACAACTTTTGACTAATTATTATTATGAATAGTTTATAGCATGTTCATATAATGTGTCATATAATTTATGTATTCTTCTTGAACAATTTCTAAAACTATATTTTTGACAAGGGAAGTGGCGATATAAAATATTAGAAATGGGTAATAATACATAGTCTTTTTATTTACTTACATTTGAAAGTGTGTAGTAACAAATTAAATAGTGGAAAATAAGTAAAAGTGTTTGTCATTTAATGGTGAAATATGGATACATATAATTTCAAAACAGTATGTGTACATATATATTTTAACCCAATTCCAAGTAACTTACGTAAGGTCTTTAAAAACAAATTTTGTTAAGATCTATTAGGCATAATATAAATCTATTTATGTAAGCAAGAATGATCAAAAACAACAATGGCTTTCACCCATAAAACTTAGTTGTACTAGAAATCAATTTAACAGCACTCAATTCGAGATGGGTTCGAGGTCGCCGGCAAACAACAAGTCGACATTTGAGTAAATACTTTCAAAACCAAAAATGGGTCAATTTTCTAACCTGATATAGAAGTCGAGTAAATCGGATCGGTAGCAAAATTCAAAAGCAACAATGATGTTGGTTCTAGTTAGTTGGAGATGGGTCTAGGCATCGTGATATACGGTGCATCTGTGGCTGAGCGATGAATGCGACATTGATGTAGATATGGTACGGTGATGGTGGTTATGCTCAGGAGTTGGTTGGGGATGTTGCATTGGTTTCGGTGGAGGTTGTTTTGGTGTTGTTGCAGGCGAGGGAAAAAGAAACGATGGATGTGGAGTTTTGATTGTGCCACCCTTGAATGTTTGGACATGTCTTCGTTTTTTTTTCTTTATAGGGCCATCAAAACGCGTTACAATGGTGTCAAGAAGGTAAGTGTCGAGAATGGCGGTCCGGTTTACAAGCGGATTGGTTCTATTTTCGGTCAAGACGCGTTGGTTTAGTTTAGGAATGATTGGAGTTGATTGGAGAGTGCCAGCATGGTCGTTTGACTATCCTAGTTGGAACCCGAATTTACCGGCAAAAATGCCGGAGGTGATGAAGAAGACTACGGTAAGGAAACATTTGAGTTTTAAAATTTTATACAATTGGCAAAACAGGCCCTTCGAGTTTGCTATAATGCCATCAAAGGTTAAAGTTTATACTACACATAAATACAAACTTCTTAAAAAAAAATTATATCATATTAGCCAAAAATGATAAGTTTAGATACGTAACATATAACTTTAAAATACATATCTTATTTAAACCATATATTATAAATAAATAAATAAATAAAATTGGTATGCATTACGTGGGAAAATGCATGCGGTTACAGTATAATTGCTATATACACATATGTATAATTGCCATATACACATATGTATAAATGAAAAAAAAAATCAAAAAACATTTCCTTGCATAAAAATGTGCGAATAAAGCAAAAAAAAAATTTATTTTATTAATTTTTTTTTTTTTTGCCTTTATATGAAATGTGTGGCCTAGAATGGTTCTCTCAGTTCTCAAATAGGGGTTGGTTCTCTTAGGATCTCTATCCTATATATATATATATCTCAGTTCTCAAATAGGGGTTGGTTCTCTTAGGATCTCTATCATATATATATATATATATATATATATATATATATATATATATATATAACAAGAAAAAAAAATCAAAATATAGGCCCCATGAAGAAATGGGCCTCGGTCGGAGGTGCGGCTCACCCACCCCTAGGGCCGGCTCACCCACCCCTAGGGTCGGCCCTGGTGTTCGGGATTGAGTTTGGAAATACAAAAGTGCTTTTGGTTAAAAGTACTTATTAACTTATGATTTTTTCAAAAGGAGTTTAAAAAAAGTGTTTGGATTAGATTTTGTGATAAGAAACGTCAAAATTCATATTTTTTAAATGTTTCGCTTAACTTATTGTGAAGATTGGGTGTATGGGTGGTAGATTTGTAATTTTTTTTTCCAAAAGCCAAAAACTAAAAGTTAGGATATCTGACTTTTTAAAAACAGTTTTTCCACCCTTATTGAAAAGTCAAAACTAAAAGTGGTTTTGGATTACACAAACAGCTTATTGATTTATTGGCTTCTTGGAGAAGTCAATAAGTTAATAAGTTGTTTTCAAACGTAATCCTAAACCCAACCTAACCCAACCAACCGGCCCTCCATCTCCCACCCATCACTTCCACCACCGCCCGAGTGTGACAACTGTCAAAATTTCGGATATTATTCGTTTACGATAATAATGACCGTAAGAATGATGAGCTATATGTAGTATACTTGATTGGGGAAAATTAGAGTTGTTAGAAAGCTCAATAGTAACTTTCAAGTAATAATTGGAAATTTGATGGAATTTTAGGAACTTCCAGATTGTTTGATAACGGGTTATCGGTTTTGACTGATGACGAATAATAGGCTACATGTATATTTTTTTTGCGGTCCGAGTCTTGTATGCTCACACAAGTTAGTGATGCTAACACATGCTAGTATATGCCCAAATAACAGGTGTTAGGGTCCATATGACATACGTTATTTTTCAGTAAACATGTGTTTTAGAACATGCTAGCACATGCTGCTAATGTCTTTTATTATATTATATATTTCATGCTAACACATGTTGCTGGTATATGGCACTACAGATTTTAGTGTTGTTTATACACATGTTAATGATGCTAACACATGCTAGTATATGCCTAACTAACATGTGTTAGGGTTCATATGTGATGTGTTGTAAAACACATGCATTTTTCCTTAGCATTTTAATAGTTTTTCGAGTCATTTATTTATTATTTTAGGGAGTTTATAGTATGGTTTTGAGTATTTGGTAATTTTATAGGTTGTATATATTTTTAGTATTTTTAGTTATTATTTATGTAATTTTTGGTGATTTTAGATGTTCGGCGAAAAAGGACGTGAATTGAAGAAATAATATCAGGAACCGAACATTCGGGCTCGAGAGTTGAAGATAGAAGAAGTTTATTTTGAAGAGCTATGAAGAGTTGGGCCAAGGATGATCATTAGTTGAAGAATTAAGCTAATTAGACCAAGAAAAATAAAGCCCAAGTGAAAGAAACAAGCCAAGCCCAAAGCTGATTAAGCCCATGTTATGACAACCTGCACCCTTCACTTTTTATAAATGTGCATAATTGGTCCCTCAACTATTTCAAAATTTTCATTTTTAACCCTCCTATTTTAATATGAACAAAATTCACAATTTAATAAGACTTATAATTTTTATAAGTAAAAGTATTGCACGTTTTATACTCACATCTACACCCGAGCACGTATATTTCAGACCTTGATACTTAAAACCCTTAATTTTTGGTCCTAAAACAACTTAGAAACCGAAGGAAACAAGTCCGAAACTTAAAATTGATTAAATTAGAAAATTTGATTTTTTTTCTCGCGGTCTGCGAAGACAGTCAAATAGTCAAAGTCTTGGTCAAAGTCATCGTCAAAGTCTTAGTCAAACAGCCAAAGTCCTAGTCAAAGTCATGGTCAAAGTCCTAGTCAAAGTCTTAGTCAAACAGTCAAAGTCTTAGTCAAATAGTCAATTCATCATAAAACCTTACTTTATGGTGTTGACCAATTTTAATGGCTAATTGAATCCAAAACTAGTATAAAAACCCACCTATGACCCATTATACTTGGCACCTCTAAATCGATTGTTTCAATCTAATTAAACTTTCCCTCATACCTTTCTTCTATAGTCTATTACTTCTACAATTGAAGCTTTGATTATAAGCTCTTGTAATTGGCGAATTGGAAGCTTGATATTCTTTCTTTTTCGTTTTTTTATTTCTTCAATTTGGACTAGCTACGTTGTTGAGTCTTTGGGATTCGCCTCGCATACATTCACAACACTTAGAGGATAATTCACCTTAGCCAATGTGAGTTTACATAGCCCCTTTTTTTGTTTTACATTTTGGGGTGAAACATGTTTAAACATTTTATACACTATCATTTACTCATTCTTACATTGTTGAAACTTGTGATTCAATTACACTATCATTTACTCATTCTATCATTTGACTGTAACAAAAAGACACAGTACAATCATTAACATTGATCAAGCCGCCTGTTTAGATTATAGCGCTATAGGTTTGACAAACCCATCCCCCCGCATAAATTCAGGGATGATCGAAAACAGTTACACTTTTACTAAATTGCGAGTTAGGTGTCAGTCGACACAAGGTTTGATTGTACAAAAGACGCATTGTTACATGTCGGACTCATATTCTATCATTACTCATTATTATACTTCAATCATGATTGCTATACAACATATTGTTTTCACTTATATGCAAAACCTATGTATTCTCACCAACTATTTATAGTTGACCCCCCCCATCTTTCCAACTCAACATGTTTCAGGTTTTTACATGCTTTTGGAAGTTGTACAAGTCTTGGATCACATAGGAGCTTTGGATCTAGTTTATGTAAATCAAGTAGATGTAATTATTAAATTGTATGACAAATTGTAAATTGTTTAGTAATCTTCAACTTCCATTTAGTATCATGAGCTATTGAACAATCATCACTACGTGACACCTCGATGTTTCCGCCATCGGTTGGGGTGTTACAGATTGGTATCAGAGCCATGGTTATAGGGAATTAGGTTATTAGAAAATAATCTAGTCTATAACCTTAGGATTTTAACTAGTATTTGCTTCTTTTACTTGCAACTCTACTTGTTTCTATTCTCTATCCCCACTTTACTTTTTATCCCTACCCCTACAAGATGATTGCTCTCCATCATTGGATCTACCCTTAGACTAATAGAACAAAATTCTCAAGTCCTAACCTGAACTGCCTTGAAGATTCCGTCAAAGTTCTAGATTTTGATAACGAACACGTGCAATCTAGAAGGGTGAACGCCTGTATTCTGAGTTTTCTGTCTAGGACTGGCATTGCGCATAAATCCCAATCAGACGAGGGACCCGGATGCCTACCTAGGAATTCTTGGGATGAGTGTTCACTTATAGGCTAAAGCATGTCTTCACTATGTTATTAGAATTTAGAAAATTTGATAAGTCAACATTTTCGTTTATTTGTTTTAATTAATGAATAAATGATTACACTCACTTTTCTTAAAACTAAGCTCTAAAATCTCAAAATTTTATAGCTTAATCATATATGGATTTCACAATCACACTTCATCTTACCATCTTAGCCAATTGTTTTATTGTTTTTCAACACCCTGCCCAAATCATATTATTGTTTTTATCAGCACGTTACATATTTTTAAAAATGTAACCTCATAACCTGAGTATACCTTAGCACAAAACTAAAGATTTCTATATCTTGTTGGATTTTTATTACCTATAAACTTTACAAAATACATATTTTTGTCAAAAGATGCCTCGAACTTAAATTCAATTGTTTATTTATAGACATAACAAACGATTTTTCTATAGAATACTTTAATCTATTAAAAATCACTTAATTAAACCTTGATTTTCAAAACCTAATGTCATGTTTAAAATCTCCAACTAACGGGAATATTTTAATGAAAGCTCACTTAGTTTGTACTATTTAACGACTTTTGTTTTAGGTATAAAACCAATTTTAAAACCTTTCCAACCTCATGAACAAAAATTTAATCTCCAACTCCCCATTGACACCTACTTATTTTCAACAAGTTTGAAACTTTTAGAATTTTTGGTATTTGCCGCAATCATGTTATCTCATACACTTGATTCTAACCTTTGATCCAAACCCCACAATTTACATTGCTACATAATCTCTCACAACCTTGAATCTGCTTCAAGATTTTTCTTCTCAAGAATTAGACTCATATCCTTCACCTTCTCAAACATGAACTAGATACCCATGACAACCAAACTATCATACATGAGGATTTGTTTATCTACTTGAACATTTGATTATTCATGATACTTGAAAGCATGGAATATAAAATATTTGCTATAAACACACCTAGAGTCATTAACCTTGTCTAGGGCAACTCTATGCTATACATGATAGTTGATGCATTTACAAACTTGCTTACATGTATGTTTTATCAATTTGCAATTTATGTGTGTAATAATTGGTACACTTAATCAAACAACTAATAGAGGATGAAGTACTTGCTCAACAGTTAGTAGAGTACCAAATAACCTACTCAACGATTGGTAGAGGTCATCATGCCTGCTAAACAGTTGGTAGAGGCCCTACAACCTGCTCAACGACTGGTAGAGGCTATCGCACCTGCTCAACAATCGGTAGGGGTTCTTACTCACTGACTGGTAGAGATCTTTTCCTGCTCAACAGTTGGACTTATTTTTGGATACATTGTATACGATTCAACCACAAGGTTAATTGTATTATTTTACATGTGTGTTTAGAGTCACAGAAGGACACAAAACCCTAATGTAAGGTAAGTTGGTGATTGCGGTCCGGAACGTAATCATGAATTTACGGGTACGTTAAGGTAGTGTGAAATTCTAATAAGGTTTTGGTAGTTCATTTGGTTTTCATATAGTCAATCAACTTATGCATTTCTTTTAGGATTCCTAAAACTTAAAGTTTAGCGTTTTACTAGATTCTCCTTGCTAATTCATGTCGTGCCTTAACCCAAACCACAGCTGCCCTAATTTCTACCTAAACACCCTCAACCTTGTGTTTTTAATAATTTCGGGACAAAATTTTCTAAGGTAGGGGAGACTGTGACAACCTGCACCCTTCACTTTTTATAAATGTGCATAATTGGTCCCTCAACTATTTCAAAATTTTCATTTTTAACCCTCCTATTTTAATATGAACAAAATTCACAATTTAATAAGACTTATAATTTTTATAAGTAAAAGTATTGCACGTTTTATACTCACATCTACACCCGAGCACGTATATTTCAGACCTTGATACTCAAAACCCTTAATTTTTGGTCTTAAAACAACTTAGAAACCGAAGGAAACAAGTCCGAAACTTAAAATTGATTAAATTAGAAAATTTGATTTTTTTTCTCGCGGTCTGCGAAGACAGTCAAATAGTCAAAGTCTTGGTCAAAGTCATCATCAAAGTCTTAGTCAAACAGCCAAAGTCCTAGTTAAAGTCCGAGTCAAAGTCCGAGTCAAAGTCATGGTCAAAGTCCTAGTCAAAGTCTTAGTCAAACAGTCAAAGTCTTAGTCAAACAGTCAAAGTCTTAGTCAAATAGTCAATTCATCATAAAACCTTACTTTATGGTGTTGACCAATTTTAATGGCTAATTGAATCCAAAACTAGTATAAAAACCCACCTATGACCCATTATACTTGGCACCTCTAAATCGATTGTTTCAATCTGATTAAACTTTCCCTCATACCTTTCTTCTATAGTCTATTACTTCTACAATTGAAGCTTTGATTATAAGCTCTTGTAATTGGCGAATTGGAAGCTTGATATTCTTTCTTTTTCGTTTTTTTATTTCTTCAATTTGGACTAGCTACGTTGTTGAGTCTTTGGGATTCGCCTCGCATACATTCACAACACTTAGAGGATAATTCACCTTAGCCAATGTGAGTTTACATAGCCCCTTTTTCTGTTTTACATTTTGGGGTGAAACATGTTTAAACATTTTATACACTATCATTTACTCATTCTTACATTGTTGAAACTTGTGATTCAATTACACTATCATTTACTCATTCTATCATTTGAGTGTAACAAAAAGACACAGTACAATCATTAACATTGATCAAGCTGCCTGTTTAGATTATAGCGCTATAGGTCTGACAAACCCATCCCCCCGCATAAATTCAGGGATGATCGAAAACAGTTACACTTTTACTAACTTGCGAGTTAGGTCTCAGTCGACACAAGGTTTGATTGTACAAAAGACGCATTGTTACATGTCGGACTCATATTCTATCATTACTCATTATTATACTTCAATCATGATTGCTATACAACATGTCACTTATATGCAAAACCTATGTATTCTCACCATCTATTTATAGTTGACCCCCCCCCCCCCATCTTTCCATCTCAACATGTTTTAGGTTTTTACATGCTTTTGGAAGTTGTACAAGTCTTGGATCACATAGGAGCTTTGGATCTAGTTTATGTAAATCAAGTAGATGTAATTATTAAATTGTATGACAAATTGTAAATTGTTTAGTAATCTTCAACTTCCATTTAGTATCATGAGCTATTGAACAATCATCACTACGTGACACCTCGATGTTTCCGCCATCGGTTGGGGTGTTACACATGTTGCTGATGAAGGCGCCGAGCACCATGAGGAGAAGGGCTGATCTCCCCAGGGTGCGTGGGGGACATGTCTGACGGAAAAAATTAGTTTTTTATTAGATTTTTTGTATTTTTCAAGGGGATAACTCACAACACAAACCCTAATTCGTGGAGGCAACAATAGGGACGATTTTGAGAGCTCCAAAGGGGGTTTCAGAGTATTTTGAAGAGATCCATTCATCCCGGTTAATGCTCGTACGATGAAGAACAATTCTTGAAGCGAAAATCATGAAGATGCAAGGCTAATCATCTTGCGGTTTCTCCGGGTGAACGATTTGGTTATTTTATCAATTGTTTTATGTTTGATACTTATTACTTGGATTAGATTTTGGGAACACCTTAAGGTTCTTTGCGTCTAATTGTATGTTTGACTGATCTAGACAGTTTAGTTGATTAATATTATTGCATTATGTGATCGTATCTTGGTTTTCTTAGCCGTTAAAGTCATAAGTGATTAATGGTCGAATTTGCTAGTTTCTTGATAGTAGGCAAGATTGGATAATCAAGTGAGGTGAGGATTGAGAAGGTTAAATTATTATCATGGGTAGAAGGTGTGTTAGAGTTAATTAGGGAGTCGAATGGGATTGCCTACTGAATTGTTTTGCAGGTGTAGAGCTCCTCGCCCGTACTCAATCTCCATTCGGGCGGGGATGTTCTGGCGATTAATAATCTTGAATGAGTAGCCGAAATATTTTTTCAATTTTTTCTCGCAAAGTATTGTTTCGGTTCTAACCTGTTTTATTTGTTGTCTAACATGGGTTGTGAAGATGTCTGAAGCAGATCCACTAGGAAAAAGGAAGAGGGGACTAGCAAAGATGCCACGGGGAGCGCCTGAGCCACCGAGGCCGGCTCTCACTTACACTCCCTGATAGATACATTATTCTACTCGAGAGAACTGCCCATCTCCTGATTCAGACCCGACTCCGTTAGAGAGGCGTCAGCTTAAACAATATAATCTATTGCAGTTTTCGAACCATACGAAAGAGTTTGAGGCACGGGAAAAATTGATACAGTTCGGTGTTACATCAAAGGACTTTGGATGATGATTTGCTAGATATATTGGGGCAGAGGGATAGGATTGAAACTTTGTTGGGACCGAGGTGGATTTCAGCACTAAAGTGCAACTGGCCACAGTATAGAGAGTTGACAGTGGAGTTCTATTCCACACTGAAGTACTCATACAAGAAGTTTTCAGAGCCTAATGCGGTTTCATTTTCTCTTGGTAGAAAGATATTTGAGATGAGTGTGCTGGATTTTGCAGTAAAAGTAGGTTTTTATACAGAGGAGGAGGTATGTAAGCCATCGTTTGCTAGTATGTTACGGGGCAGGTATGTATCAGCACACCCACAGGGGATGACTGAGGCTCAGATTAGGAGTTTTTGGGAGACGATAGGAGAGGGTGACTATGACGATAAGGATCCTTCAGAGTCGCAAATTCGTGATCCTATTCTGAGGTATATACATAGGATCCTTGCATGCACTATCGTCGGTCGCCACAGAGGTGTCGATAAGTGCAATATGATTGACTTGTTTTGCATGTACTGCATGATGGAGGGTCGTGAGGCCAACATAGCTACTGTGTTATTATCTTCGATGACTAGGACACGTCGGGTAGGAAAGGATGTGTAGTTACCTTGTGGGCCATATATTGGGAGGTTGGCAGAGCAGTTAGGTGTTTTTGATAGGTGGCCACGGGGGGACCCGCCTAGATGGGCTGATTTTGGTACTTTACTGGCGATTAGACAGAGGGTTAGGCCGTTAATTGTTGAGAGGCCGACACAACAGAGGGCTCGAGCTCGTACAGAGCCTGTTACTTTGGAGTATATTGTGCAGAGATTGGACCAGCTGGATGCAGCTATTCACCGCCAGGATGATGCAGTTCGTCTTCAGAACGACGCTATCCGTTATTTGCTGACGTGTCAGGGACACAAAATTCCTGATTTGTTTGCCCCGCCAACTGAGGATGATTCAGTAGAGCAGGATGAGGAGGAAGATGCTGGAGCTGAAGACGAGGACTGAGAGAGATGGAGCACCAGCAGCTGCCCACTACTGGTTGTACTTTTTGGTTATTTTATTTTCATTAACATTTGGTCTGTACTAAGCTAAATACTTTATGACACTTGTACGGGAACCATATGGGTGGCTGGGTGGTTGATATTATGATATTATATATTATTATGCTTTGATCTGTTTGCTGAGTGTTTGTTAGAATTGGGTGAGTTATTTGCTGCTTTTGTCCGCGAATGAAATGCTATACGGACGAATGGAAGGCTTTTGGAACAGGATTATTCGAGGAGTTTACGCGTATTCTATCAGGGGAGTCTGTTCCAACTTTGTCTTATTTTTCTTATTTTAGTTCTATTTTTTTTACTGTCTCGTGTTCGTTAAGTGCGTCTTAGTTTTTATTTTCTCCCATTGAGGACAATGTGAAATTCAAGTGTGGGGGGAAAGTTAGTAGAAGTTTTGATTTTATAGTTGAGTCATATAAAAAAAATTAAAAAAAAATGTCCTAAAAGCGGTCTGATTGGGCATGAAAGCGACTGTTTCAATGCTTTCATTCTGTCTCTGCTTGTGGTGTGTGGGTCCTTAATCATGGTCTAATTCTTTAGAACAGACATATGAACCGTTTTCAGCAGGTGTTTTAGAAAAAATGTTTAGAATTTTCCTGGTTAGGTGTAACGAGCTGTCGGTAATAAATGCATGCACACATCGGTAACCCATTTACACACTTTGGTGAGATCTTGAGCCTACTAGATGATAGATTGATACATACATATTTTCATTTGTTGAGTGTAGGCCAGATGTTTCTCTGTTGCAGAACTTGTGTGATTTGATACGTGCTGAGGCTGTAGAATAGATATGCACATAGATGATAAAGGCAATTTAGGTTTTCCCTTTTTCTTTTGATACCCATTTATTTGTTATGTGTTGACCGTTTACCTTAATTCACCCTTAGTAGCCTATATTGAGCCTATACCCTTTCATTTGATTAAACCTATTACCCAAATTGACCTGTTTACCTTTGTGTAATAAATTGATGACATCCATTGTGTTTATGTTTTGTTCAAGTGATTGCGTTATGTTTAAGCTGTGAAAGAAAAAGAAAATATATATATATATATAAGAAGTATGTGTTATGGGACACATGCCCAAAGTTGTGTGATTATTGTATTATGGTGCTTAGTGAATAAGGATGGTCATTCAAGCGTGTTGAAACCTTTGTTTTTAAACCAATTGTTAGCCAAATCTATCCTACCTTTACCCGAAGCCCAAAACCCGTAAGTCCTTTAGATATGTGCATTGTCTATAGTTGAGGTGTGATTGTTATACAAGCCTATGATAACAGAGTTACATGTTTGGTTTCGAGTGAATATACTAGCGCATTACATGCTAGTCCAGATATTAAACCGAGTGGAGTGAAAAATTGTGAGGGGTGTGTTGTATGAGAATAAAAACCGAAAGCATGTTAGACTTAGTTGGGTGAGTTCTGTTTTCAAAAATTATGCATCATGGTTGCCTGTTGAATTAACACATCTAATGATGATCTATGAATGGGGTATGACTTTGGACCCTAACAAGTGCATGGCGGGGGCGTTTGAGGTATTTGTTACTTGTTCGTGGTAACGCTTTGAGCAGATTTGCTTGAGGGCAAGCAAAAGGTAAGTGTGGGGAGTTTGATGTGTTGTAAAACACATGCATTTTTCCTTAGCATTTTAATAGTTTTTCGAGTCATTTATTTATTATTTTAGGGAGTTTTTAGTATGGTTTTGAGTATTTGGTAATTTTATAGGTTGTATATATTTTTAGTATTTTTAGTTATTATTTATGTAATTTTTGGTGATTTTAGATGTTCGGCGAAAAAGGACGTGAATTGAAGAAATAATATCAGGAACCGAACATTCGGGCTCGAGAGTTGAAGATAGAAGAAGTTTATTTTGAAGAGCTATGAAGAGTTGGGCCAAGGATGATCATTAGTTGAAGAATTAAGCTAATTGGACAAAGAAAAATGAAGCCCAAGTGAAAGAAACAAGCCAAGCCCAAAGCTGATTAAGCCCATGTTGCTGATGAAGGCGCCGAGCACCATGAGCAGAAGGGCTGATCTCCCTAGGGTGCATGGGGGACATGTCTGACGGAAAAAATTAGTTTTTTATTAGATTTTTGGTATTTTTCAAGGGGATAACTCACAACACAAACCCTAATTCGTGGAGGCAACAATAGGGACGATTTTGAGAGCTCCAAAGGGGGTTTTAGAGTATTTTGAAGAGATTCATTCATCCCGGTTAATGCTCGTACGATTAAGAACAATTCTTGAAGCGAAAATCTTGAAGATGCAAGGCTAATCATCTTGCGGTTTCTCCGGGTGAACGATTTGGTTATTTTATCATTTGTTTTATGTTTGATACTTATTACTTGGATTAGATTTTGCGAACACCTTAAGGTTCTTTGTGTCTAATTGTATGTTTGACTGATCTAGACAGTTTAGTTGATTAATATTATTGCATTATGTTATCGTATCTTGGTTTTCTTGCACTAGGATTAATTTAACTTTGCAATTAATGTTATGATAGCTGAATTGGGTCGAACAACTTAAACAAAGTCATGTCTATGTGATTTCCTAGGTAGGGTATTAACATAATTCAGTTGATAATTACCGAATCAGAAACCCGGAGTGACCGTTTTTCCATATTATTGTCTTTTATAAAACTCTATTATCACTTCGTTTGTAGCACTGCAGCACTTTTACATTCAACTTCATAAAAATTATTTAGTTAATCTTAAGTTAATTAACAATTAGTAAATTAGCACTTTCCACAAAATCCCTGAGGTTCGACAACCCTACTTCCTATATTGCAGTCAGTTGTAGCTCAGGAGTAGTTATTATTTAGTTTTTGATTAGCACTTCGACACGCGATCAAAATGGTGCCGTTGCCGGGGAGTTCGTGCACTTAGTGTTCAGTTTAGTTTAGTTAGTTTAGTTTCTTTGTTTATTTATTTTCTTAAAAAAAATTGTCTTTTTAGTTATTTGTTTCCGTATTTTATTTCTCTTCTTCATTTAGTACTACTCTATTTGTTTTCTTGTTTTTGTGTGTGCAGGTGACTTCTGTGTTGCATGCATACTAGGTTTTCTTGGAAATCATCCCCATTGTTATTCGATCCAGAGATTGAGAAGACAGCACGTCAAAACCGTGTTGTTTTTCGTTCAACAGTAAAGAATCAATCAAGTTCTTCAACATTCGCTCAGAGAATTGAAGAAGCAGCTATTGAGATGGCTGACCAGGATAACCAAAATGAACCAATACCCAACCAACCAAAATGAACCTCTACCAAACCAACCCAACCAACCCATTCCAAACCCACCACCACCACAACAACAATTCCAACCTGATGGGTATTTTCAAGCTGCTAACCCACGTCCACAACAAAACCAACAAAATCCAAGAAACCAACCTCGTCCACAACTAGCAGTTATCCCACCCAACCAACAACAGAACCAACAGAGATATGATGAGGGAAGTGTGCATACTTGGGACTCTGAATGGGATCAAGAGGACGAACAGGAACCGTATGATGGGAGATATGGTAATTATGGGCATGACATGGAGTATGAGCAGCAGCCACCACAGCGGGTTAATCAGGGGAACCGTGTTCAGGAATACAGAAATAATCAAGCGCCACAAGGGGTTCCTCAATTTAATGTTGGAAATATGGGGATAGGAGATGAGTTACAGTTAGTAGATGGTGTCCCACAGATACGTCAGAGGGCACCGGTTCAGGGCGTTGATAGTCATTTTAGGCCGGTCATTGTACCCAATTCTTCAGCTGTAGTGACACCGGTGGACAGGAACGGAAGAGCATTTGAGGTGAGACCCCAATATTTGGGTCATCTACCTGAGTTCTATGGAAAAAGATCTGAAGAGCCTTACTTACATATATCAGCATTTGAGTCTGTGTGCAATATGATTGGAGGATCAGGGTTTACTAAGGACCAGGTAATGTTAATGATGTTTCAGTTCACCTTGAAGGACAGGGCAACTGAATTATACTACTACTGAAAAAGAATTACTTGCAGTTGTGTTTGCTCTTGATAAGTTCAGGTCTTACATTTGGGGAAGCAAGGTGATTGTGTATTCAGATCACAGCGCAGTGCGTTATCTGATGGAGAAAAAGGATGCGAAACCCAGGTTGATCCGTTGGATGCTCCTGCTTCAGGAATTCGATTTGGAAATCAGGGATAAGAAGGGTAGTGAAAATGTGGTGGCAGATCATTTGTCCAGATTGCCCCATATGGATGATGAAGTCGCTACTGAGATCAATGAGACCTTTCCAGATGAGCAGCTATTCGAAGTATCTACTTCGCCATGGTATGCTAACATTGTTAATTATTTGGCTGCAGGTATCATCCCAGAGCATTGGTCAAAGAAAAAGAGAACTCACTTGAAGGCTCAGACAAAACAGTATATTTGGGATGAACCTGATTTGTTCAACATTGGAGCTGACCAGATAATCCGACAATGTATTCCAGAATCCGAGGTCCAGTGTGTATTGGGATTGGTGCACTCATCTGCTTGTGGAGGGCATTTCAGTGGACAGAAAATAGGACACAAAGTGTTATCGTCTGGATTATTTTGGCCTACGATTTTTAAGGATGCATTTGAGTTTGCTAAAAAGTGCATCAAGTGTCAACAAATGGGCAGCATATCTAAACGGAATGAGATGCCCATGAGGCTGATTCTCGTAATTGATATCTTTGATGTGTGGGGAATCGACTTCATGGGACCATTTCCAAATTCCTGTGGTTATTTATACATCTTGGTGGCAGTGGACTATGTGTCTAAATGGGTAGAAGCAATAGTCACCAAGACAAATGACCATACCATTGTGTGCAATTTTGTGCGGTCAAACATATTTTCACGATCTGGACTTCCCCGTGTGATCATCAGTGATGGGGGATCACATTTTAAAATTTTCAACTTTGGAAAATTGCTCAAACGGTATGGTGTGGATCATAGAATTGAAACCCCATACCACCCACAAACAAGTGGTCAGGTTGAGGTGTCAAATAGACAAATCAAAGAAATCTAACAAAAAACGGTAAGAACGGATCGTAAAGATTGGTCCTCCAAACTAAACGATGCGTTATGGGCTTACCGTACAGATTTTAAGACACTAATTGGCACCACACCTTACCGGTTGGTTTATGGGAAAGGTTGCCATTTACCTGTGGAAGTAGCACATAGGGCATTATGGGCTGTTAAAAAAGTTAACACTGATTATGATGCTGCAGGTAAAGAAAGAAAGTTGAACTTATGTGAGCTTGAAGAATTGCGAGATGAAGCATACGAGTGCGCATCGGCATATAAAGATAAAATGAAGAAGGTGCACGATGCCAAAATTCGGTTGAAGAATTTTGAGGTAGGTCACAAGGTGTGGTTATACAATTCGCGTCTAAAATTATTTCCAGGAAAGTTGAAAAGCAAGTGGACGGGACCATACCTAGTCACGAGGGTTGGAAACTACGGTGATGTCGAGATTGAAGACTTTGACGATCATTTGCGTCAAGTGGTGAATGGACATCGTCTTAAACCGTATTTGGATTCATCTGACATACACGGAACAACAGAAGAGCCGGTTTGCTTCTTAACGAGTGAACCGGATGATGAGGTTAAGTAACAAAACGTCCGGTATGTTTAATTGTAGAGTTTGTATATTTTCCGTTCAATTTTAGTTGTTTTTCGTTTGTGTTTTTGTTTTTTTAGTACTCTGCAGGGATTTGTACATGTTTACAGGAAGAATTTTGAATTTTCGGTGGCCAGGTATGTAGTTTTATACTTAGAAAAATTTCATGAGGTGAAAATTGAGTGAGAAAAAGAGTTAGAATTTTTTTTTCTACGGCAAAAAAGGCTTCACACGGAGAAACTTTCTGCCCAAAATAGGGTGCCCGAGCACCATGAGCACTCCTCATGGGGTATGAAGGGAAACAAGCAAATTTGAGGTATCTGTACCCGCCATAGTGCGCAGGGGAGTACCCCCATTCTCCTCATGGTGCGCAACGGGTTAAAAAAACAAAAAAAAAAAAGAAACCGATCTGTTCATCTCCTTCACATCTTCTTTCAACACATTACACCTTTAACCTAAACCCTCACCTTCTTCACTTCTACCACCCTTCCTTCCACCATTACCACCACCACAACCCGCTTCCTTCAACCACCAGGTCCGCCGCCACTATTCACCTCCACTGCCTAACCCGACCCCCCTGCTGCCGCCATTCACCTAACCCTAACCCAACCCCACCCGCCGCCGCAATAGTCAACAACCACCACCCGACCTGCAACCATCTACCACCGCACCCACCACCTTCAACCCCGTCCAAACCCAACTCCAATCAGCACCGCCCCAACCCGACCCTCTGTCCAACCTTCAACCCAACCTAGACATAACCGGCAACCCTTTTTCCGACCCCCACCCGACCCTAACCCAAACCCTAACCCTCTGCAGACCTAACCCTTCACTGCTGCAAAGAAAAACCCAAACCCGACCCCAACCCAACCACCACAGACCTGAACCACAACCCACCATCACTATACCCGCCGCTGCCTTCGTCTTTCTCCTCGACCCTCCGTCACCGGACATCATCACCACCGTCATTCTTTATGTTTAGTTTGTAGGCCGTGCTCTGACCAGGTACATCTCCTATTAGTTCTTAATTATTCATTCTTATTATTTTTTGTATTTTTTATTTTTATTATTATTTTTCTTATTAGTGTTATTATTTTTCTCGGATAGTATTGACACTGTTAGTGAGTTCGTTATCTCAGTGTCAAGTATAGGTTTTAAGCGTTTGTTGAAAGGGTTGTTGCAATGTGTTGATTCATGGCGCTAAAGTGGTCTCGAGTAGAGTTGTTAGGCACTTGTATTTTAGGCGTTTTCTTGTTATGAGGTAGATGTGATGATATAAGAGTGACGAGCATTCTGATTTGCTTTTAGCTATGCAAGTCGCTAAGTAAAATGTGGCGACTTGCTAAATTGATGATTATATTTGGTTTTTAGGAACACATTATGTCATAAGAATGGAATTTGTTGCGAAGTCCGCGAGGTGTCGCCTAGGCCATTTGGGGACAAATGGAATTAAGTGTGGGGGTCGTTTGAAGTTTTGGACTCAATAAGATCATATTGTTAAAGTCGCAAGGATTATTATCTTAGCCGTTAAAGTCATCAGTGATTAATGGTCGAATTTGCTAGTTTCTTGATAGTAGGCAAGATTAGATAATCAAGTGAGGTGAGGATTGAGAAGATTAAATTTATTATCATGGGTAGAAGGTGTGTTAGAGTTAATTAGGGAGTCGAATGGGATTGCCTACTGAATTGTTTTGCAGGTGTAGAGCTCCTCGCCCGTACTCAATCTCCATTCGGGCGGGGATGTTCTGGAGATTAATAATCTTGAATGAGTAGCGGAAATATTTTTTCAATTTTTTCTCGCAAAGTATTGTTTCGGTTCTAACCTGTTTTATTTGTTGTCTAACATGGGTTGTGCAGATGTCTGAAGCAGATCCACCAGGTAAAAGGAAGAGGGGACCAGCAAAGATGCCACGGGGAGCGCCTGAGCCACCGAGGCCGGCTCTCACTTACACTCCCTGAAAGATACATTATTCCACTTGAGAGAACTGCCCATCTCCTGATTCAGACCCGACTCTGTTAGAGAGGCGTCAGCTTAAACAGCATAATCTATTGCAGTTTTCGATCCATACGAAAGAGTTTGAGGCATGGGAAAAATTGATACAGTTCGGGGTGTTACAGCATAGGAATTTGAATGATGATTTGCTAGATATATTGGGGCAGAGGGACAGGATTGAAACTTTGTTGGGACCGGGGTGGATTTCAGCACTGAAGTGCAACTGGCCACAGTATAGAGAGTTGACAGTGGAGTTCTATTCCACACTGAAGTACTCATACAAGAAGTTTTCAGAGCCTAATGCGGTTTCATTTTCTCTTGGTAGAAAGATATTTGAGATGAGTGTGCCAGATTTTGCAGTAAAAGTAGGTTTTTATATAGAGGAGGAGTTATGTAAGCCATCGTTTGCTAGTATGTTACGGGGCAGGTATGTATCAGCACACCCACAGGGGATGACTGAGGCTCAGATTAGGAGTTTTTGGGAGACGATAGGAGAGGGTGACTATGACGATAAGGATCCTTCAGAGTCGCAAATTCGTGATCCTATTCTGAGGTATATACATAGGATCCTTGCATGCACTATCGTCGGTCGCCACAGAGGTGTCGATAAGTGCAATATGATTGACTTGTTTTGCATGTACTGCATGATTGAGGGTCGTGAGGCCAACATAGCTACTGTGTTATTATCTTCGATGACAATGACACGTCGGGTAGGAAAGGATGTGCAGTTACCTTGTGGGCCATATATTGGGAGGTTGGCAGAGCAGTTAGGTGTTTTTGATAGGTGGCCACGAGATCATTTGACTGAGGATCCTAAGACAGAGAAGTATAAATTGGTAGATTTGAGGATGGCGGGCACTTGTACACAGGGGGCCTGCCTAGATGGGCTGATTTTGGTACTTTACCGGCGATTAGACAGAGGGTCAGGCCATTAATTGTTGAGAGGCCGACACGACAGAGGGCTCGAGCTCGTACAGAGCCTGTTACTTTGGAGTATATTGTGCAGAGATTGGACCAGCTGGATGCAGCTATTCACCGCCAGGATGATGCAGTTCGTCTTCAGAACGACGCTATCCGTTATTTGCTGACGTGTCAGGGACACAAAATTCCTGATTGGTTAGCCCCGCCAACTGAGGATGATTCGGGAGATCAGGATGAGGAGGAAGATGCTGGAGCTGAAGACGAGGACTGAGAGAGATGGAGCACCAGCAGCTGGCCACTACTGGTTGTACTTTTTGGTTATTTTGTTTTCATTAACATTTGGTCTGTACTAAGCTAAATACTTTATGACATTTGTACGGGAACCATATGGGTGGCTGGGTGGTTGATATTATGATATTATATATTATTATGCTTTGATCTGTTTGCTGAGTGTTTGTTAGAATTGGGTGAGTTATTTGCTGCTTTTGTCCGCGAATGAAATGCTATACGGACGAATGAAAAGCTTTTGGAACAGGATTATTCGAGGAGTTTACGCGTATTCTATCAGGGGAGTCTGTTCCAACTTTGTCTTATTTTTCTTATTTTAGTTCTATTTTTTTTTTCACTTGTCTCGTGTTTGTTAAGTGCGTCTTAGTTTTTATTTTCTCCCATTGAGGACAATGTGAAATTCAAGTGTGGGGGGAAAGTTAGTAGAAGTTTTGATTTTGTAGTTGAGTCATATAAAAAAAATTAAAAAAAATGTCCTAAAAGCGGTATGATCGGGCATGAAAGAGACTGTTTCAATGCTTTCATTCTGTCTCTGCTTGTGGTGTGTGGGTCCTTAATCATGGTCTAATTCTTTAGAACAGACATATGAACCGTTTTCAGCAGGTGTTTTAGAAAAAAATGTTTAGAATTTTCCTGGTTAGGTGTAACGAGCTGTCTGTAATAAATGCATGCACACATCGGTAACCCATTTACACACTTTGGTGAGATCTTGAGCCTACTAGATGATAGATTGATACATACATATTTTCATTTGTTGAGTGTAGGCCAGATGTTTCTCTGTTGCAGAACTTGTGTGATTTGATACATGCTGAGGCTGTAGACTAGATATGCACATAGATGATAAAGGCAATTTAGGTTTTCCCTTTTTCTTTTGATACCCATTTATTTGTTATGTGTTGACCGTTTACCTTAATTCACCCTTAGTAGCCTATATTGAGCCTATACCCTTTCATTTGATTAAACCTATTACCCAAATTGACCTGTTTACCTTTGTGTAATAAATTGATGACATCCATTGTGTTTATGTTTTGTTCATGTGATTGCGTTATGTTTAAGCTGTGAAAGAAAAAGAAATATATATATATATATATATATATATATATATATATATATATATATATATATATATATAAAAGAAGTATGTGTTATGGGACAAATATGCCCAAAGTTGTGTGATTATTGTATTATGGTGCTTAGTGAATAAGGATGGTCATTCAAGTGTGTTGAAACCTTTGTTTTTAAACCAATTGTTAGCCAAATCTATCCTACCTTTACCCGAAGCCCAAAACCCGTAAGTCCTTTAGATATGTGCATTGTCTATTGTTGAGGTGTGATTGTTATACAAGCCTATGATAACATAGTTACATGTTTGGTTTCGAGTGAATATACTAGCGCATTACATGCTAGTCCAGATATTAAACCAAGTGGAGTGAAAAATTGTGAGGGGTGTGTTGTATGAGAATAAAAACCGAAAGCATGTTAGACTTAGTTGGGTGAGTTCTGTTTTCAAAAATTGTGCATCATGGTCGCCCGTTGAATTAACACATCTAATGATGATCTATGAATGGGGTATGACTTTGGACCCTAACTAGAGCATGGCGGGGGCGTTTGAGGTATTTGTTACTTGTACGTGGTAACGCTTTGAGCAGATTTGCTTGAGGGCAAGCAAAAGGTAAGTGTGGGGAGTTTGATGTGTTGTAAAACACATGCATTTTTCCTTAGCATTTGAATAGTTTTTCGAGTCATTTATTTATTATTTTAGGGAGTTTATAGTATGGTTTTGAGTATTTGGTAATTTAATAGGTTGTATATATTTTTAGTATTTTTAGTTATTATTTATGTAATTTTTGGTGATTTTAGATGTTCAGCGAAAAAGGACGTGAATTGAAGAAATAATATCAGGAACCGAACATTCGGGTTCGAGAGTTGAAGATAGAAGAAGTTTATTTTGAAGAGCTATGAAGAGTTGGGCCAAGGATGATCATTAGTTGAAGAATTAAGCTAATTGGACAAAGAAAAATGAAGCCCAAGTGAAAGAAACAAGCCAAGCCCAAAGCTGATTAAGCCCATGTTGCTGATGAAGGCGCCGAGCACCATGAGGAGAAGGGCTGATCTCCCCAGGGTGCGTGGGGGACATGTCTGACGGAAAAAATTAGTTTTTTGTTAGATTTTTGGTATTTTTCAAGGGGATAACTCACAACACAAACCCTAATTCGTGGAGGCAACAATAGGGACGATTTTGAGAGCTCCAAAGGGGGTTTTAGAGTATTTTGAAGAGATTCATTCATCCCGGTTAATGCTCGTACGATTAAGAACAATTCTTGAAGCGAAAATCTTGAAGATGCAAGGCTAATCATCTTGCGGTTTCTCCGGGTGAACGATTTGGTTATTTTATCATTTGTTTTATGTTTGATACTTATTACTTGGATTAGATTTTGCGAACACCTTAAGGTTCTTTGTGTCTAATTGTATGTTTGACTGATCTAGACAGTTTAGTTGATTAATATTATTGCATTATGTTATCGTATCTTGGTTTTCTTGCACTAGGATTAATTTAACTTTGCAATTAATGTTATGATAGCTGAATTGGGTCGAACAACTTAAACAAAGTCATGTCTATGTGATTTCCTAGGTAGGGTATTAACATAATTCAGTTGATAATTACCGAATCAGAAACCCGGAGTGACCGTTTTTCCATATTATTGTCTTTTATAAAACTCTTTTATCACTTCGTTTGCAGCACTACAGCACTTTTACATTCAACTTCATAAAAATTAGTTTAGTTAATCTTAAGTTAATTAGCAATTAGTAAATTAGCACTTTCCACAAACTCCCTGAGGTTCGACAACCCTACTTCCTATACTGCAGTCAGTTGTAGCTAAGGAGTAGTTTTTATTTAGTTTTTGATTAGCACTTCGACACGCGATCAATATGACATACGTTAGTATATGCCTAACTAACATGTGTTAGGGTTCATATGACGTACGTATTTTCAGTGATGTCTCATTATGTGTTTTGGAGAGCCCAACTAACACGTGTTATTTTCTTTTTGTAGGTGAAGAGATGTTTTTGTGTTGAAGATGAAGATAGGTATCAAGAACGAAGCATGGCTAGATCTTTTTTATGTTGTTATGATAGTTTTTTTTTTTTTTTGAAATTTCACAAATAATTATGTATGTATGAAAAGTTTTTTTTGATACATTTTTAGTATTGATTGTAATGATCGTTTTTATCATTTCTTAAATAAATATACATTTTATGTGTTCTTTTATTTTTGTACTTTTTAGTATATGTCTGTTAACACATGTTAGCAATGTCTTACACGAAGGCCATAATTTTGTATCACAACACTAACGTACGTTAATATTGGTGCTGAAAAAAGTGTCATAAAGTAGGAGAGAGGTGACTTGACAAGGGTCAAATCAACCTTTTTAAACCTAAGATTCAGAAAATTTAAGTGGCCCACTTGCTTTAATGACTCATTTTCCCTTGATCTCATTTATAACCACACAAATGCAAGTGCCTTTCTATGATTATAAACAATTAATTAAGGACAATTGATCAAGTTTGATCAATGGTCACCATAGAGTTTACAAGGTTTTTCATGAAGATGGGGTTTCCTTTTTATCCATCCCATATATATATATATATATATATATATATATATATATATATATATATATATATATATATATATATGGGCCGCGTACATGTATACAAAGGGGATAAATGTGAAATCAATTGATTAGTTGGTAAAATGATAGATTAAGCTTAGATCCTTTGAGTTTAAGGACATGCAATAAGGTTTTCTAAAAGGATTCAGATCTGATGTAAAAGTGTATTTTGATGATTTAGATGGTCTAATAATATGGTATGAAGATAGGATTGGTAAGATACGGTTTAGTTGAAGAAGGTATTTATGTTTAGGCATTGTTTTGTTGAGTTTTGGAGGTAATTTAGACTTATGTTCAGGTCTGATCATAATAATAATAAGATGGTTTTCATAAGTTTAAAATGGTGTAAAACACGATTGGATAGATTCTACACGCTTGGGATACCTTGCATGTACGACCCAAACGCGTTTTACGGCTTAAAACACCTAAAATATGAGTTTTAACAAAGATATTCTAAAATTTATTTAAAATAGGTTTTTATAACTAAAAATGATGTAAAATAAAGGATAATTAAATATTTATAAAAAGATTTTGGTCGAAACTTGAATAAATTTGTGAAAGATGCGCAAAAATGCTCGTTTTTGACAAAAACGACGCATCTAAAAGATTATTTTTAAATCTGATGTAAAACAGCTATTTTTCATAAAAATGAGTATAAAAGACTTTATTTAGGATGTGTTAGGACAAAAAGGATTGGTGAAACCACTTTTGCAAACCTTAGTCTAATTCACTTCTGTCAAAATACTCTAAGTATAGAACTGCTGAAGACAAAGGATCAAACTGCTGAAAAAGAGATTCAGAAGTGCTGAAGAAGAAAAGTCATCAGAAGTTCTGAAGTTCAAACCAGACACTTCTACTGAAGAACTACTGAAGACAAACTACTCATCAGTAGTTTGTCATTCATCAGTACTTAAAGAAGATCTTTTCCACCCCCTTTGTATATCAGTAGTTTAATACTTTAGTATTTCTTTTTGCTTTATGTACAAGTTCCAAGACTGCAACTTGTTGCAACTTGTTTCTGAACTTGCTTTTTGGCAAGGTTCATGTATTTGTAAAGTCTATAAATAGAAGGGTTCATCCCTCTGTTTTAGACATTGATTTTAATACAAGAAATCCTTCAACACTTATTATTGTTATTTCCATTTCGTGTTTACTGAGAATCTGTCAAAGTGTTTCATTCTCATTCAATACTTGGATTCTCAATAAACACTTATCATTTATTAGTTCTTGAATCCAGGGGGAGTAATAACTCCTGTTGATAAAGTGTAGCTATAAACTTATAAACATTCCGCTGTGCTATCACTCACCAAGAACTTGCTAAACACTTAAGTGTCAACTAGCAAGTTCAACCAAAAGAGCAGCTTGCTGATCCAACAATTGGTATCAGAGCACTGGTTTATCTGATCACATATCAATCTAACACATTGAGAATCAGACACAGGCTCTTATTGATATTCAATAAAGGATTATAAGCTCACTTTTATCAACATCCATCACTTTAAGAGATATTTGACAAATCAATACTCTTTAAAATGGATCCTCATAATACTGGTTCTGCCACTAAACCTGCCATGCTTGTAAGAAATGAATATAACATATGGCAAAAGAGAATGGCACATACCTTGTCACAGACCAACACAGGTTGTTGGAGATCTGTGATATATGGTCCTCATAAACCAGTAAATATAAATCTTGAAACTAAGGAAGAGATTTCAAAAGAACCAAAAGACTATACTGATGATGATTTCCTAAAACTTGAGCTTGATGCAAAAGCTTTTTCTATGTTGGCAATGGCACTCCCAAATGAAATCTATTCTGGCCTATTACATTGTGATAGTGCCAAAGAGCTTTGGGAATGCCTAAAAGAACAGTTTGGAGGAACTGAAGAGGTGATTGCCAACACCAGAGAAATCTTGGCTCAACAGTATGAAACTTTTGCTCACATTAATGGGGAAACTTTAACTCAACAATTTGAAAGATTTTCCTCATTAATATCTGAGCTAAAACTAAATGGTCAGACCTATACAACTGTATCTATGCTTCATAGATTTTTAAGGTCTTTACCTGATATATGGGAAACATACTCAATAATCTTAAGATCTTCACCAGATTTTAGCTCCCTCACTCTTACAAAACTTCATGGGAGGTTACTTACTTTTGAGAGAGAAATTGATCAAAAGAAAAAGTTACAAAATTCTGGTAAAACTGCTGATGACTATCTACCTGGTAGTACAGCACTATTGGGACAAGACTCACCAACTTGTTCAAATAGTTTTGGATCTTTTGACCACATTGACATAACTGCTGGGATCTCATCTGAAAGATCATTCCCAGGTTATAACAATAATGACTTTGGTCAAACTGCTGATAACATGTGTTTTATCATGGATGATTTGAATAGTTTCAGCAGTGATGACCTTGAAGAAATGGATATTTTGCACCAACTGGCCATGTTAAGTTTAAAAACAAACAAATTTGACAAAAGGTCAGGAAGGAAGTTTCCAGGACTTAACAGTTTTACAAAAATTGGTTTTGACAAATCTAAACTTAGATGTCACAAGTGTCAAAAGTTGGGACACTTTGCTAGAGAATGTAGAAGCTCTGGCTTTAACCAATCTCAGTCTGGAAACAATTTTAACCCCAATTATAATAGGAATAATGGAACACAAGGGAGTGCACATTTTGTACAGGCACAAGCTCCACAACACCAATATGTGCCACAAGTACAATATGTACAGATGCCTGCTCAACAGATGCAGAGCCATCAATCAATCCCTCCCTTTCCAGCTGCTCAACAACCTCCACAGCAACAACAACCCTCTCAACAAAGTCTATTTACCTCAGGGTATGTTGACTGGAGCAGTCTTCCTTTTGATACCACAGAGTGCAATCCTGATGCAGACAACAAAATGTTTGACATCAACTGGGGAGAGCCTAACAATGGCAGAAAGAACTTTGCCTTAATGGCATTTGAGGGATGCTCCTCAAAATCTGCTTTGTCACAAGTATCAAAAGAATCTTTGACAAAACTATGTTCAAATTCATGCAAAGAATCTTTTGCTCTCATAAGAGAGACAAATGTGCACTTACAAGGAAAGGCTAATGATTCTGAGAGAAAACTCACTCAGATAAAATGTGATTTAGAAAGAAAACTTTCTGCAAAAACAAAAGAAGTTTCTAAATTGACTAACTCTGCTATTGAAACCCAAGCACAAATCAAAATAATGATTAATGACCTAGGAAATGTCAGACAAGAGCTTGCTGACACCAAGGTCACATGTGAAAAATGGGTGGAATCTTGTAAGGGGTACCAACTATTGCTAAACAAACAAAGTGCTTCAAATGTTAGGTTTGGCATAGGGTACAATCACACTGAAACACCAACAGATTTCTCTCCCAAAACTACTGAAGATGGGAGAAAAATTGTTTCAGGTGAAACTTCTGAAGAGGAAGAATGCACATCTTTCCATGAAAACTTTCTAAAATCACACAAAGAAAGTTCTTCAGAAGTACTGAGTAAATCTGACTTTAAGCCATCAGTAGTTTTAACTACATCAGGAGTTGAGAACCTGAAAACTACTGATGACCTAAAACCAATCAAAACAGTCAGAGATTTGTCTTTGAAAGAAAAGACAAAAGAATGTGAAATTTGTGGTCTGTTCAACCACAAAACAGAATTTTGCAGATATAGAAAGGGTATTCAGTTCAATAAGAAAAATCAACAACTGGTTGTGGGGGAACAAATCAAAAATGATTATGTAAAAACTTTTTCTCCCAAGAAACAACAACCAGCAAAAACCCTTTCTCAGAAAAAGACAAAATCTCAACAAAAGTCTTTTTCTCAAAATTCTCTATCAGTAGTTAGACCTAAATCTTCAGCAGTTTCACAAACTGCTGAGATTAAAGATCTTATGAACATGGTACAACTACTGATGACCAAAGTTGATGGTGGTCCTCAAAAGGATACCACCATTGTACTTAATGCAAAATCCATTGCCAAAAAGACATGGATTTCTAAACTTGGTCAAGAACAAACTGTAAATGTTCTCAAGAGCAAACCCAAAGCCAAACTGGCTTGGGTTCCTAAATCTAACTAATTTGCTATCTTGTGCAGAGAGTTTCCAGAGGCTTAAATAGCATTTGGTATGTAGACAGTGGAGGCTCAATGCACATGACAGGATGCAGATACCTGATAAACAATTTTATCAGTCAAAGAGATGGATCTGTGTCCTTTGGGAACAATACTAAGGGATATGTGCTAGGACATGGCAATGTCTCCTCTGGCAAAATACAGTTTGACAAGGTCAATCTGGTTGAAAACCTTGAGTACAACTTGCTAAGTGTGTCACAAATGTGTGATAAAGGATATTCTTCCTTTTTCACAAACACAGCATGCAAGATCATATCACCAGAAGGCCAGAAGTTGATAGAGAAGATCATTGAAGATCATACTTTGTTAATTGCCAAAAGATGTGGCAATGTCTATGCAGTGGACATTGAAAAAGACAAAGTACTGAACAACACTGTCTGTTTCTTCTCAAGGGCATCAACTTCAAAAACTGATCTCTGGCACAGGAGACTTGGCCATGTGAACTTTAAAACCATAAATAAAGTAAAAAAAATGGGCTTGGTCAGAGGTCTACCCTTAAAAGTATACCAGTGTCAAGAACACTGTGTATCCTGTTTAAAGGGTAAACAGCATAAGTCCTCCTATAAGTCTATTGAAGAATCAAAAACAACTGCATGTCTTCAACTACTCCATATGGACTTATTTGGGCCTGTAAAGATCATGAGCCTTGGTAAAAAGAAGTACTGCTTAGTCATCATTGATGACTACTCAAGATTTACATGGGTATTCTTCTTATTTTCCAAGGATGAGGCTGCTGAAATCATCAAGTTCTTCATTCTACAAGTAGAGAAGCAATACTCTCTACCTGTCAAAACCATTAGAAGTGATAATGGGACAGAGTTCAGGAACAAAACTCTGAATGACTTCTGTTTGTCTAAAGGGATTATTAGACAATTCAGTGTTGCCAGAACTCCTGAACAAAATGGTATGGTAGAAAGGAAGAACAGAACTTTAATAGAATGAGCAAGAACAATGTTAGCTGATTCTGGCCTACCTTTATACTTCTGGGCAGAACAGTTAACACATCATGTTATGTTCAAAATAGAGTTCTTGTTGTCAAGAGACATTCAAAGACTGCCTATGAAATTCTTCATGGCATGAAGCCTCTTATCTCCTTTTTCAGGGCTTTTGGGTGTCAATGTTTCATCTTGAACATCAAGGAATCTATTTCAAAGTTTGCTGCCAAAGTTGACTCAGGTTACTTTCTTGGTTATTCCTCAACTAGAAAAGCTTACAAGGTTTTTAACTCAAGAACCAGGATAGTAGAAGAAACACTGAATGTCAAGTTCAATGAGTCAAAACACACTCTCATTCCAGCACATCCTGCTGAACTCTTTGACCTTGACAACTTTCATTTTGAACCTGAAAAGACTGTCACTTCATCCAAACCTACTTATTATGGTGATCAAAGGTTTGATGATGAGGATCCAGCACCATGGACTCCTCAAACAGTCATTAAGTCAACTTCAAAACCATCAGAAGTTTCACAAACTTCTGATTCAACAAATACTGAAGGCCAAACTCAAACATCTGCTTCAGCACCTGCAACTACTGAAGACACTGAAACTGCTGAACCAGACATAATAGACCTCAGTAGTTTGTTTGAAGAACATGAGCCACCAACACCTGTCAGTGGTTTACAACAACTGATCGAACACAAAGACCATCCACTTGATCAAATCATGGGTGATATTGCATCAGGTGTTCTTACAAGAAACCAGCTTTCCAACTTTTGTCTATTCTCAGCATTTATTTCACAGTTGGAACCAAAGAAGTACCAGGAAGCCCTCAAAGACAACAATTGGGTGCAGGCAATGCAAGATGAATTGCTTCAATTCAACAAGCAACAGGTTTGGGAAATCTGTCCCTTACCACCAAACAAGCAACCAATTGGCACTAGATGGGTTTTCAGGAACAAACAAGATGAAGCTGGTATTATAATAAAGAATAAGGCAAGACTGGTAGTACAAGGTTACTCTCAAGAAGAAGGCATTGACTATGATGAAACCTTTGCTCCAGTTGCAAGGCTTGAAGCCATCAGGTTATTTCTGGCCTATGCCATTTCCAACAAAATAAAAGTTTATCAAATGGATGTCAAGAGTGCATTTTTGTATGGAAAGATAAAAGAGGAAGTATATGTTTGTCAGCCACCTGGGTTTGAGGATCCTTCTCATCCTGAGTGGGTGTACAAACTAGACAAAGCTCTTTATGGGCTCAAACAGGCTCCAAGAGCCTGGTATGATACACTTTCAACCTTTTTACTCAAAAATAACTTCACAAGAGGTGCCATTAATAAAACACTTTTCATAAAACATGTTGGAAATCATGTCTTACTTGTTCAAATATATGTTGATGATATCATTTTTGGTTCAACAAACACAAAATTGTGTGATGGATTTAAGAAACTCATGCAATCAAAATTTGAGATGAGTACAATGGGAGAACTGCAGTACTTTTTAGGACTGCAGATTAAACAACAAACAAATGGAACTTTTATACATCAATCATAATATGTTAAAGAATTATTAAACAAATTTTCTTTACAAGACTGTAAATCATGTTCCACTCCCATGACACCAACCACACAAGTTGAACCAGATGATCAAGGAAAACAGGTTGATCAAACCATGTATAGATGTATGATAGGTTCCCTTTTATATCTAACTGCTTCTAGACCAGATATTATGTTTTCAACATGTGTCTGTGCTAGATATCAATCAGCTCCTAGGGAATCACACCTTATTGCAGTCAAAGGAATTTTCAGATATCTGAAAGGAACTCCCACACTTGGAATTTGGTATCCTGCTTCAAGCAATACCAAGTTATCAGCTTTTTCAGATAGTGACTATGCAGGGTAAAAAATGTCAAGAAAATCAACATCTAGTGGTTGTCAATTCTTGGGAAACTGTCTAGTGTCCTGGCAATTAAAGAAACAAACATCTGTTGCAACTTCAACTGCTGAAGCAGAATACATTGCAGCTGCAAGTTGTACATCACAGATACAATGGCTCCAATATCAACTTCTTGATTATGGAATCAAAGAGACCAAGACACCATTGCTTATAGACAGCAAATCTGCCATTAGCATCATTCAAAATCCTATTCAGTTTTCAAAGACTAAACACATTGAAATCAGGTATCATTTCATAAGAGATTGCTATGAAAAAGGCAAGATTGAAGTGAAACATGTAGCAACAGCTAATCAAATAGCTGACATTTTCACTAAACCCCTTGACACATCAACATTTCAGAAGTTAGTATCCATGCTAGGGATGCTAAATTTGTAAGTGTTTCTCTTTATTTTTCTGCACAAATTTTTTATTTTTCACTTACATCTGTTTTCAAACACTTGAAAAACTTCTGAAAAGAGAGAAACTACTGATGAACAAAACATCTGTACCGGGATAATTTCTGAAAAGTGATTAACTTCTGATAAAATAACCTTCAGAAGTTATGAATAAAAGTATTTATAAAGAAATTCTCATCAGCTGTTCAAAACTGCTGAAGAGAAAATGGGAACAACTGATGAAGATAATTCTTCATCAGCAGTTTAGTCAAAAAGGGCAAATCTGACTTTTCCCATCATCAGAAGTTTGACCTAGTCGGTTTAAAACTTCTGATAAAAGGATTTTTAACCTAGGCGGTTTAAAACTTCTAATAAAGAAGATCCAAGTGGTTAAAAACTTCTGATAAATATCTTTTTTCAACACTTATCCTTTCAAACACAAAAATTCCCTCCTTCTCTCTCAAGAAAGCTCTCAAACCCCTGAACCTGCAACACAAAAACACTGTTCGATTCATCAACACACACAAACCACATGGCTTTAGTTCTTAAACAGGGACACAATCTCAGAGCCTACTTAGAAAAACAAGAAGGCTGGTCCCAATATGTCACACCCTCAAAATCCACTTGCGGAGTTTTACCGCGAGGCGCATGACAAACCAGGATCCAAACCAACGATCACAATAAACAAGTCTAAAATGAACATAATGCAATTTCAAAACACTGTTTAAAATTCCCGTTTACAGCGGAAGCTTATGCAAAACAATATTCAATAGTAAACCAATGTTCAACGTTTGTAAAACCATGCATCCCTAACTAGACGCCGTGCAGACGCGTGCGCCCTAGTCCAGTCGTGCTACCTTAGCGACCTGAGAAAACATGTAAAAGTTTACGTCAGCACAAAATTTGCTGGTGAGTTTACAGGTTTTGTAATCCAAGTACCAAGTCAACCTGTCCATACTATAACAAATCGAAAACCAGTGTACGCTAGCTAGGCGTATGTTTTGTTACTACCACGATTGGAAAACCATTACTAACTCGTAAACCAAATATGTGCCCGATGTAGTAAACCTGTTGTTCCTTTTGTTCCTGTATGAGACAATATGCACCCGCCGACCCTCCAAGTCGACGAGCGGGGTTGGTCACTCCCAATAGCGCTATTCACATTTCCCCGTTGTGCAAACCCGCACATTCATGGTTCCCCCCCCCCCCCCCCCGGGACTTCCAAAGATCGTGTAGTACACAATAGAAACCCATAGTATGACAGTAGTTACCAAATAATCGTTTTAACACATGTTTTCTCCCCCGAAAATGTGAAACCAGTTTAAAAGAGGGGCCGTAAACTCACCTTAAGTTGCGTTACTTCGTAATACGAATAATTCAGCAGCTATGCTAGTCCCGTAAAGCGGCGACCTAACATATGACAGTTACAAGCACTTAGACTAATAACCCGCAGGTTAGTTAGTCCCTAGATGTCCAGACCATAACCAAGTTCGTTTGAAAACACCGTGACTGTTTAACTGACCCAAAGTACAAGACTCGACATCCCATTGGTGACCCGAGACTCCCCGTGTTATGTTTACGCTCACAAACATACAATCATGCAATCACACTTAACATACGTTAACGTACAACAAGTTATAGCACATAGCTCACGTATCACATAATTACATCCAAACATATGTTACCAAGTTATTAGATATGTTACGGGGTTCCTAGCATGTTCCTAGATGTCAAATCGGGTCTCGGAATGCTAATTTACACTTACAGCAGCTGTATACGCGATTAGGAAAAGTCAACTAGCATTTAGGTTGGTCAACAGGCATTTAGGAAGGCTAATCGCCTCTATTATAGGCGATTAGGGCTATATCATATGTAATTCTATGAGCTTATAGGCGATTAGGCTATCCCACATGCAATTCAGGGCTTAACTAGCATTTAGGATCGTAAATGCCTGAAGTAAAGGGGAATAGGATCCTATTCGCCTATACTATAGGCGATTAGGGCTCCCCTTCAGGCGAATGGGCTCCTAATCGCCTATAGTATAGGGGATTAGGATTCCTATTCGCCTATAGCACGTCTGTTCCGGTTTTTCGCGCGTTTAACACTCCAAATCCAATCCAGAACGTGTGTAAACATCAAACATCAATCAAATAACTATATCAAACATATATTAATCAAAATCCTTCGTTTAACCTTGTTCTATCAGCCCTGCATGCAATCATGTATCCCAAAAACAACACATATAGCATGAATCATCATATTAACATGCATAACCGTAACCCTAATTAACAATAACTCAGATTCATCATCATGATAACATTATTATTCTGAAACTAACTTAATAACATGTTAATCACTCATCTTGAATCATAAAAACCCTAGATATTAATCATAAACACACATAACACATGTATGATTGTTAGAATCTGATTAACAACACTTATTAACGATTTTCAGAAAGCTTTTTCGTTTTAGAACAGGTCTGGACCATTAGGGATTGAATAAAAACGTTTATAAAGATTGCATGGATGGAAACCAAACCTTAGATTTGTGAAAGAATGATGAATTAAGCTTGAAACCTTGTGTTTTGATCAAAAATCGCGTTCCAGGGGTTGTGTGTGTGTTGGGGCAGGTTATGGGACGACTAGGGTTAATAATATGATGTTTAGGAGGTCAAGTATTGTATTTATAGGCGTTTTTAGTCGTCCAGCACGTTATAGGCGATTACGCAGCATTATCAGGCGAATAGGGATCCTATTCGCCCCCAGTATAGGCGAATAGGGCCTATTCGCCCCATTGATAGTCCTATCCGCCCCCTATAGGCGATTAGGACCCCCTATTCGCCTATAGGGGTTGATTCCGTGTGTTTTGCGCGTTAAACCCCGTTTTAACATATGTTAACACATTTTCACGTACCGACAAGTCACATAATGATTTTAAACACATAACACTTGCAAACAAACATATTCACACTCGTTCACCAATTCCCGGGACTCGAGACTTGTATGTTCCGTATGACCTGACGATCCTACAAATCGTCACCGTTTGTACACTTGGTTAAGGACTGACATCTAATGAACCTCTAGACCAACATCCAATGATCTTCTAGACTAAACCGATAGTTCCCGAACCATAACACGACTTAACTAACCCAGTTAAGTATAATATACGCGTGACTCGCTAAGGTAGACTTTTATCTAGACAACGTTGTTAACCAGAATTTGCCGGGTGTCACACAATACGATGAGATCATTGATCTCGTCGTCAAATTCCAATATTTCACCGCTCTCACCATAGACCCACCAATACATCCTGAAACTCTCAATGAGTTCTGGGCTAATGCTGAGACAGTGATGGTGGATGATGAAGTTATCTCCCTCAACTCAACAATTAAAGGGAGACAAATGGCCATAACACCGGCCATACTCTCAAACAAACTGGGGTTGAATGATGTGAATGCCCCTGAAAAGTTTGACAACTCTGCAATCCACCTAACCATGACTGAGTGTGGTTATCAAGGTACTCTCTCACAAGCTACTATCTTTAAAAAGTATTTTGAACCAAAATATAAACTTTTGTTTCATTATATTATTATGTGCTTGAGTCATAAAACTGGGTCTTATGACCAGATGCCCTCAACCTTTCAACCAATCTTTCATTCTATTGTGAATGAAACAAATTTCAGGGCATCAAAACTTTTCTTTAATGAGTTGGTGTTACATCACAATAACACTAAGAAAAAGTTTTTGTTATATCCAAGGTTCATTATGCAATGCATAATATCTAAACTGGGTAATGAGGTGCTTGTGGGTAAAATTGAAATTTTAAAACCCTTAACCTCACAAGAATACTCAAGGCACAAGAAACAGGCTGCCTGGCCAGAAGATGACCAAGGGGAACCAGAACCAGTCCCCATGGAACCCTCATCTTCCAAACCTACTCCACCAAAGGCCAAGAAACCCAAGATAACAAAACAAAAACCCACCAAACCCAAAAGAAAAGCTGTTCAGGAGGTTGAGATGCCTGAACAGACTACTGTGCAATCTGCACTTCTTAAAGATGTGACTGAAACATCCTCTCAGTCTCATCCATCTCAAACCCTACCAAGAGCACCAATAACAATCCTTTTCAAAAGAAAAAGACTTAAGAAAAATATTCCAATAGATTCCTCTTTTGAAACTGCTGAACCCATTGCCCAAACTACTGAACCAGCACCCCAAATTTCTGAACCAGACATTGAAATAGCCAAACTTCTCTCTGGGCTAAAAGAGAAAGTCCCATCTACACATGTCAGTCCCCATCAACCACATCAAACAGGGGACATAGCCTCAGACAGTGACATGGATGTGGACACTCATAGCCCTAACCAAAGAGATGAGGATGAACCAGAGTCTCTAAGCCCAAACTTAGAAACTTTTGGTACTTTTGAGGCTGCTACTACTCATTTACCACCCAGTGGTGGACCTGAAGACAGAAGTAACATAGCTAAGACCTCAACTGTGGCAACTACTGATGAAGGCTTAATGCCTGAGGTAGGAAATCCTCTGAACCAAGAACAAGAGGTACATGAGACAACTGAGTTGGGCTCAGCTCATGATGTAACTGATACAGTCCTCATTGAGGATGTAATCAGGGATTCAGATGATTCCATTGATTTGGATGATGTTTCAAAACACAAAACTACTGAATTGACGGCTACAAGTGAAGGTCCTGCACCTGGTGTCTCTAAGCTCAAGAAGCTAGTCACACCATCTTAGGTTAAAGCCCACTCAATCCATGATTCCCCTAGAGTGGCATCTTCTGTACAACAAGAAGATCAACCAAAAACACACCCCTCACTACAAATGCCTACCCAATTCCCTGGGCAAACAAGCATAGACCTGAACCAGCTATGCAGCCCAGATGGTCCTTTGTATCACATGATGAACACCCTCATCAAGAATCACATCCAAACATACACAGCTAACTTGGAGCTGTCCATGAAGAACCAATTTGGAGTGATACAGACGAAGATGAATGATCTGTCCAACAAAATTGATCACAACAGCAAACAGATTGCTCATCTTCAAGGTCATTTCTCCTAAGCTTCAACTTCAAAGGCTGATGAAGCCAAAAAGGGGGAGAAAATCAAGGTACCTATGGATACACTTGAAGCCAGAAGAAAGGCAAGAGTGGCTATCCTAGCAAGAGATCAAAAAGATCAAGCCAGAAAAGAGAAACTGGCACAACAATTTGGTGTCTCTATTCAAGAAATAGAAGATGCTGAAAAGTCTGATGAATCCCAAGGGCACAATGAAGAAACCTCTGATGGCCAAAGCTCTGATGAAGAATCAGAAAGTACTGAAGACAATCCTTCAGTAGTTGACAAACCTTCAGAAGTTGTCAACCCATCAGAAGTTAACACTTCCAAGACTAAAACTGCTGACCCTTCCAGATCAACTGCTCCTATTCAACCAACCTCTGTTCCTATCAGGCCTACTACAACAGTTACCACATTGAATGTGCTAAACCCTTCTCCAATCTCTCAATCAGCAGAATTACTTGAGAAGAGTTTAGTTGCAGCCCAAAAGAAGGCCAGAGAAGATCAGATATGGAAAACTCTGGAAGAAAGGGATGACTTAGATCTAAGCCATGAAGAAAAACTTCAGGCTTATGAAGCTGAACTCCAAAGGCAGGCTAGCCTAGATGAAATTGCTGAACAAGACAAAAGACATCAACTGATGTCTTACATTATGAAGAACAGCAAAATCAAAGCCCACACATTGAAGAGACTCTCTGTGGAAGAGCTGACAAGAAGAGCTCAACTTATTACAGATAAACTTGCAACAAAGGCCAAGAGAGCTCAGATGATAGAAGAACTGGTAGCTAATGGTTATGGTTCAAAAGCCTCAGTGTCCAGATGGAAAGAAGAAAGACTAGTGGACACATATAGAAAATACAAGGCTACAAGGGCTGCTAATCCAGAGAAGTTTCAAACTGCTGAAGCTTCAACTTCAGCAGTTAGAACTTCTGGTGTTCAAAGAAGACCAGCTACACAAAGAAAGAAGTCAGAGGAGAAAGTGAAGACTGATTTCAGAAAGGTACTACTAGAAGGTAGTACAGTAGTACATTCTGATTTTGACATAGAAGAGAAGCCTCTGCTCACACAATTCAGGGATCCTTCCACCTTTGCATATCAAATCCAGAAAACCATCACAGACAAACTGCACACTAAGGTAGTAACTGAACATCATTTACCAACATTTCAGATACCTAATGTGATGCAACAAGAACAAGGAAGTGAGTCCCACCTGAGAATCACTGAAGTAGAAAACATTCAACACTCAGGAGAAACCCAGGGTACCACCATGGTTCCCTACACTGCAGACTTTGACAAGTCTAAAGTACCAATCATCAGATGGTCCTTTACTGATAACAACTCAGTACTTGTGACAAGAAGAGATCAAACAAGCAGGGAATATAGGTCGTTGAATGAACTGAAGAAACTATCAACCAAAGACCTGCTTACAATCCAACACTTAGAACCAAAGAAAGGGTCTCTTACTGATGATCAACTGAACCAGCTCAAGAATTCCATGTTCAAAGGGATATGGAAAATTGTGAAGGACAGAAAAGAAAAATAAGGAATTAGTAAGGTTTTGGCTTCATCAATCCAGGGGGAGATTGTTAGGACAAAAAGGATTGGTGAAACCACTTTTGCAAAATTAGTCTAATTCACTTCTGTCAAAATACTCTAAGTATAGAACTGCTGAAGACAAAGGATCAAACTGCTGAAGAAGAGATTCAGAAGTGCTGAAGAAGAAAAGTCATCAGAAGTTCTGAAGTTCAAACCAGACACTTCTACTGAAGAACTACTGAAGACAAACTACTCATCAGTAGTTTGTCATTCATCAGTACTTAAAGAAGATCTTTTCCACCGCCTTTGTATATTAGTAGTTTAATACTTTAGTATTTCTTTTTGCTTTATGTACAAGTTCCAAGACTGCAACTTGTTGCAATTTGTTTCTGAACTTGCTTTTTGGCAAGGTTCATGTATTTGTAAAGTCTATAAATAGAAGGGTTCATCCCTCTGTTTTAGACATTGATTTTAATACAAGCAATCCTTCAACACTTATTATTGTTATTTCCATTTCGTGTTTACTGAGAATCTGTCAAAGTGTTTCATTCTCATTCAATACTTGGATTCTCAATAAACACTTATCATTTATTAGTTCTTGAATCCAGGGGGAGTAAAACTCCTGTTGATAAAGTGTAGCTATAAACTTATAAACATTCTGCTGTGCTATCACTCACCAAGAACTTGCTAAACACTTAAGTGTCAACTAGCAAGTTCAACCAAAAGAGCAGCTTGCTGATCCAACAGGATATAAGACATGTTTACCATGTTGACGGATATTTACGGTACAAAACTATTTCTTAGAAGTCACTAAGAATGTGGATTTTGAGGTGTTTTAGTGATAGAATAAGCAAATGATTTAAGATGATGAATTGGGCATTATTAAAGTATAGATTTATACACTAAGTTGATGTGTGATATCGGCATTATATATGGGATAAAAATTGTTAAGATAGATTTATTATGTGTTTTAGTGGCATATTAACTAGAACTAGAAATACGAGATAGATCGGGTAATGACATTGAACATGAGATGATTATTTGAAGATGTTAGTAAAGCTAAGATGGTTTATGAGCGATTCATATCTATTTTTAGTGAAGTATGTTCCAATAAGAATGACCGCGTGTATATATGGATTTAGTTTGTATTGACGAGGTTAGACTAGATATTACATACAAGTAAGCAATTATGTCGTTGAAGGATTTATTAAGATAGATTACATGATTATAACATAAGATGATTTCACATGCAAATGCATAAGGATGGATTTAAGGATTGGGTAAGTTGACGCTATATATGTATATGTAAAGATTAACTTTAAACCATTTACCGAAATCACCAATGGGTTGATAGGGTAAGGATTAACGGAAATTTTATTACTTTGATTTAACGAAAACAACGAAGTTTGGTGAAATATTTGATTAGACATAGGATAATTACTAAAATAGTCTTGCATATTATAGGTTATAATAAGTAAAGGACTTTGATTGATTGATTGATTTCGTGAATTTCTACATTAAGGTGAGTTCACGGCCCCTTTTCTTTAAAATGTTTTTTTAACGTTTTCTAAATCGGGGGATTAACATGTTGTATGAAGGGTAGGACTAGGATTGCTGAATACTTGATGGCCTTAGGTAGTGTACGAGGTATTAATCTTTGTATTAGTACCCGTAGGTCGTCTACGGACTGACATTCTCCGCACGCCTTAATCATTAACTCTTAGAGCCGTAGTTTATGTTGGTAGATCTATCGGGTTGACGACCCTTACCATCCGGTGAATATTATTGATACGGTAAAGCATAACCTTTAAAAGTTGTTTCCTCATTAAATTGAGGTGGTAGCTTGAGAGGCTAATTGTCGTGGCTTGATTAAGCGCCTTGGGTTACATCATACATGTAGAACTAGCTAGTCTACATGATTCACTTCGAGTTGTACTCTATCATACTTGTTAAATTAAAACTTTATGTTTGATTATTTGCTATAAAACCTGTGAACTTGCCAACATTTTTGTTGATATTTTTAAGCATGTTTTTCAGGTACCAATGTTTAGGGAATTTGAGAGTGGGTTTAGCAGGCATTACGATGGACATGATGTTGGGACCATAAAACTATAAATCATGAGCTTATATACTTATGATTTTAAATAATAAACTATGTTTTATATTATTTCTAAATAATTGTAAATATTAACTATGTAACTCGCTTCACCTTGGTATTAACATGTTTTTATTAAACTTTCTTAAGACCAGAAAAGTAAATATGTTAAACTAGAGGGTGGTTGCAAGATGTCCATACGTTACTCACATGCGATGCTAGACTTTTCGGTAACAACTTCCGTTACCTCATGACTTGCCTTCCGCTGTGCGCTGTCGGGGTGTGACACCGAGCTCCATCGAACCTGGCGCCACCTCTACCACCTTCACAAACCCGAACCACCACCATCACCGTTTCTTCCATTGAATAAACATAATTTACTCTCGACCTTCTCCACCATCGTCTTCCTCCGCCACCGGCCTCAACACCTCACCCTTCACCTCTCTCACCTCCATTATTCTCAACCTTGAGTCATGCGCCTGCCAACACCAACAGTCCTATTTTTTTTTTTTTTTGAAAAACCACCTCAACCCTTCGCCCTCCACCAACCCCTTCGCCCCCTATCACCATTAGCCCTTTGCCCAATTTAATATAGAAGAACAAGAATGAGAATTTGAAAATGTTTGTTGAAGAGAATATGGATGTTAGTTGTAGTGAGGTTATTAGAATTTTCTCATGTGGATAATTTTCAAAAGTTTTTATAATTAGGAAAAAAAGATTAATGATAATAAATAAGGATGGAAATCAAGTGGTCGGCCTTCGCCAACAGTATGGGAAAATTGCAATTTGTTTAAGTGCCCACAGCCATGCCTTCCTCTCGTAGGCGACATCAGCGTTCTAGTGCGGCGGACGGGCCTTGCATTGCTGATGCAACGCACCCGTGCCCTTTTATGTTTTTTCACTCTTGCAAATTTTGTATATCAAGCAACTCCCGGCTACTTGCTCACCTTAAACAGGACCATTTAGGGCGGGATGATGGTAGGGACGTTCTGCGGGATGCTATTTCTGGGGACATAGGCCTCTTTGGGAGGTGGGGGAAGCCTTGAGGGGCATTGATCAATGGTTATGCACGCAGTGCATGTCCCTACATGCTCTCAGCAGGGGCTGTCATCACGAAAACGGTGTCATGAGGTTCTCCCATTCTACCAATAGTGTCGATGACTTCATTATGGGGATTCCTAAGCCCTGCCCATCAGTAGCCCAAAATGTCCCTAATCCTGAGCCCGGTGGGAGGGTAGTTGTAGATACTAGCCTTCTGGAACAACTTTTTGCTATACCATTAACGACTGTCAAAAGCATTCCGTCTTCTTATCGGATGGCGTTTGCACATGCGTTAACGGGGGCCTTGCGTAGAGTTGCGTCTGCCCCTGTATCTGTTGAAGAATGGGTTAAGTTGTTGTTGTTCCCTCGTTGCACCCTTCGTGTTATACGACCGTCCTCTAGGCAAGAGCGGCAGTCTGGGAATCGCGAGTCATTACAATGCAGAAGTATCATGCTGGCTATAACTATTTGGAAAGACGAGGAGATGATATAGGAATTTGTCCTCCCTCTTCTAAACTAATCTGATGAAGGGTTAGTTAGGGGCCCAGACACCCAGCTTTACTCAGACAACAGGGCCAATATAAAGCAATATTTGCGGAAGGTGGCATATGGTCATTTCACGGCCGCAGTTAAGGTTTTATGCTCCTCCGGGGTTGCTCCAGTTAGGGGTCCATCCTTAAAGGCTCTGATTGATAAACACCCCATCACCGACCCCCTACATTGCCTAATATTTTACCATCTAAGGATGCCCTTTAGGTTGATGTTGACTGTGTGTTAGGAAGTATTAAATCCTTCCCTAAAGGGACTTCATGTGAGGGATGACCTCAGAGCTCAACATATTCTAGATGCCCTTTCTGGCCAAGGGGACTCGCCACCCTCTGATCTAGTTTTAGAGATCACTGAAGTGGTTAACATTTGGTCTGGGGGGCTTTGCACAAAAGTTCTTGCGGAGTTTATCGCATCTACCCCCTAACTCCGTTGCTCAAACCAGATAACGGAATTAGGCCTATCGTTGTTAGGGCCATTTGGAAAAGGTTAGTCTCTAAAGTCGTAATGCGTAAACTTGGGAATAAGATGGCGTATTACTTAGGTGATTATCAGTTTGGGGTAGGGGTCCCCAACGGGGCAGAGGCCCATCTCCATAGCGCGAATAGGTTTTTGAATGCGTTCCATGATAGCGGATCTCTGGACATGCTCACGGTCGACTTTTCAAATGCCTTCAACTTGGTTGACAGGACCATTCTCCTGCGAGAAGTGAGTATCCGATGCCCATCCATCTACCCTTGGGTTTAGTTCATATATGCCCAACCCGCTAGGTTTTATGTTGGGGATTCTTGTATTGGGGCCTCCACTAGGGTCCAGCAAGGGGACCCATTGGGGCCGCCCCTTTTCGCTCTTGTCCTACACCCGTTGGTTCGTCGGCTAGACAAGTGTTGCTCTCTCCAGTTTCATGCTTGGTACCTCGATGATGGCACTATTATAGGAGAGGCCGGGGAGGTGGCTAAGGCTTTTGATATTATCCGATCTGAGGGGCTGAAACTGGGCCTTACGCTTAATATTAAGAAATGTGAAATCTTTTGGCCATCGTGCAATGGGACAAAAGTGAAGCCTGGTTTATTTCCTAGCAAGATCGGGAGACCAGAGGGAGGTGGAAGCTCCTGGGGGGGTGCTGTTTGTCGGGACGGGGGTTATATTAGCTCTTTGGGTGCTAAAAGGGCCCGACAGGCAGTGGATCTGATGGTTTCTTTGTAGAAATTAGGGAACCTCCAAAGTGAACTTTTGTTTCTCCGTTCATGTACGGGTGTTGCTAAAATGTTGTTTGGCCTTCGGACATGTCAACCAGCCTTTGCTGATGAGGCCGTATCCATTTTCGACAAAGGGCTTCATGAAGCGGTCGAAGATACTATGGTTGGTGGGGGGCCGTTCTTTGGGGATTTTCAATGGCGGCTGGCATCTCTACCGATACGGTCGGGAGGTGTTGGGCTTTGTTCGGCAGAGGACGTGTCTGCATATGCCTTTGTGGCCTCTAAAGTGCAGTCATGGTGTCACACCCTCAATTTCCATTTGCGGGGTTTTACCGTGAGGCGTGTGACACACCAGGATCCAAGTCAACGATCACAATAAACAACAACTAAATGTAAAATACGTAAACCAAAACATTAAGTTTTAAAACCATAAACCAACAATGGAAGCATAATCTTGTTTACAATCAAAAGACATAAACGTAGTCTGAACACATTTATTTAAACCATGCACTAGAACCCTAGACGCCGTGCAAGACCCCGTGCGCCTAATCCATTGAATGCTACGTTAGCGACCTGAGAAAACATGCCAAAAATGTCAACATATAATGCTGGCGAGTTCACAGGTTTTACAAAAGTGTTTCCATAAGTTTGAAAAGACCATTCACGTTAATACTATGTTATAAGAACGTTAGCTAGATGTTAAGTATCGTTACTACTATGAGTTGGAAACCATTACTGACATGTAACCCCGATAAGTATGCCCAGAATGTATGAATCACCGTCATCATCGATAACTCCAAAAGTTAGAGACAATATGCACCCGCCCGACATCCTGTCGTCGAGTGGGTTTAGTTAATCCCAATAGATCTATCCACATTTCCCCCGTTATGTATGCCCACATATTCATGGTTTCCCCCTGGGACTTCCTGATGAAACGCCCGTATAGTAAACAACAATAACCATAGTATAACATGACATTTAAGAAGTGTAAGTATAATGCATGTTTCTCCCCCCGAAAGCAAAACAGTAAATGTGGGGGGGGGGCTATGACACTCACCTTAGGTTGCGTTTCTTGAAAAAAAGTTTAACCAACAAGCTATGACAGCCCCGAATAGCGGCAACCTATCATACGACGTATATAAGTACCCAGACTAATAACCCGTAGGTTAACTAGTCCCCGAATGTCCAGACCATAACCAAGTATGTTTGAAAATATGTTTGACCGTTAATCTGACCACACAAGACAAGACCCGACATCCCACGTGTTAACTAAATACGATAAATCAAGCAATCACATGCAACTATGCACTTAACACGTGTAAATGTTCACTAAGTCTATCATACGGGTCATATATAGCATACACGAGTCCGAACACGTGTTAATAGTTTATTAGACATGTCACGAGGTTCCAACATGTTCCTAGGTGTTAAACCATGTTTCAGGATGTCAAAATACGCTTACAACAGCAAAACACACGATTAGGCATCAAAACATGCGATTAGAAAACAAACAGGCAATTAGCTAAAGCTAATCTCCCCTATCATGGGTGAGTAGGGAGCTACTCACCCCTAAGGCAGGCGATTAGCTTCCTAATCGCCCCTTGGACAGGCGAGTAGCTTTCCTACTCGCCCCCTGCAGTCCAAGGGTGACTTTTCGCGCGTTTAACCTTCCAATTCAGATCTGAAACATGTAAAAACTCCCAACATCAATCCCAAATCATTAAGCAACCCATTCCAAGTGAAAACCCCCCATTTTATCATCAGTCTAACAACCTAATTGCAAGCATTTCCCAAAATAGCATATTATTATGAAAACATCACATCAAAGCATGCACCACTTACCCTAAATGGCAAAGAATCATATTTCTTTACATAATCACGTTGCAACTCATCATCCTACTATTGTTACATCAATCTAGAACAAACCCTAGTATCAAGCGATCATCAAAACATCCCATAACATCCAAAATCCTCAAGAATCACCCAAACGGGACAAAATGCATATTATCATCAAAGCACCTTAATAACTTTACAAAACCTTAGGGAATCATTCTAACAACACATATATATCAGTAAAACATCAAACACACAATAATGTTCAAGTTTCAATCATTAAAAACCATTTCTTGCATGAATACAACACATAGACCAAATATAAAAGTTTAGACTTGTTTTAGAAACTGATTTCAAAGGTTTTCAAAGACAGAAACATTATAAAACTAGGTCTGGATCTTTGGGAATCAAAATAACAACATTACAACGGTTTAGGATAGATAACACACCTTGGATTTTGCTAAAAAGGAAGTGTAAGCTTAGGGATGATAGGTTTTAGGGCAAAAACGAGTGCTAGAGGTGTGTTATGGTGTGAGAGAGGTTTGGGACGAGTTAGGGTTTCACAAATGATGTTTCACAACACAAGGGTGGTATTTATAGGCGTTCCTAATCGTCACTGCTGCAACAGGCGAGTAGCAAAGCTACTCACCCCTATTACAGGCGAGTAGCAAGCTACTCGCCCCCTGCAGGTCCGTGTGAGTTTTCGGCGCGTTAAACACTATTTTAACACATATAAGCACGTATTCACATACCGACAAGTCATATAATGATTATAAACACATAATGCATGATAACTAATACGTTCACATTCGTTCACCAATTCCCGGGACTCGAGACTTGCGTGTGTGCATTAAACCCGACGATTCTACCAATCACTAATCCTTGTACACATGGTTATGGACCGACTCCCAATGATATTTTGGATCATTGTAACGACTCCCGTTGATTCCCAGAATCATCAAAACGACTCAACTGACCAGGTTAAGTATATGATATGCATGATTCGCTAAGGTAGACTTACTAGTTCGACAATTGTTACTAACCTGAGTTTGTCGGGTGTCACACATGGGATCTACAAGACCACATATTACGGAACAGTGGGATAACGGGGATGGACTTGGATTATGAGTTTGCCTTGGACAACGTTCGCAGCTCTCTTCCTGATTTAGATTTGGGGGTTTTATGGATAAAGACACCGCCCCCAACAAACCTCAAAAGATTTTGGCGAGTGCGTTTAACTGTAAAACCCTTCAGACTATGGGAGAAAAGTTTGCCATGTCTCCGTGCCAGAAAGCGGTGTTTGAGTGCCTCAAGGTATCACATGCTCAAGATTTCTTGGTTGTCCTTCCTATTGGTGGGCTTGAGCAACACATGTCTGTTGTTGAATACCGGGGTATCCTTAAATACAGGCTCATGATTCCCATGTTTCCTGTTGATGAGCCGTGTCCGGTTTGTATAAAAGTTTGTTTAGATAAGTTCGGGGAACATGCCCTTCACCATAAGGAGCTGTCCGGATTTAAATACAAACATGATTTGGTCAAGGATGTTTTGTGGGACGTCTTACGAAGGGCAGGGATTTCAGCTAGGAAAGAAGCCCCAGTTAACTTCTTGACGGACCCCCTTGAAGGGCGGTCCACCCCAAGGCCAACAGATGTCCTCGTGTTTGGGTGGGTACAGGGCAAACATGCGTGTGTTGATCTCACAGGGGTGTTTCCATTGGTGGGGCTTCAAAATTATGGATTTGTGACAGGGTAAGCAGTCTTGAAAGCAGAATCCAAGAAAGTTGCCAAACATGAAACTGCCCATCTGAAGAACCAACACGTCTTTGTACCCTTTGCTTTTAACACGTTTGGAGGTCTAGTCCCCGAAGCAATCCGTTTCTTAGACAGAGTACAAAAGGTGGTGCAGAGTAGTTCCCCAGCGACCAAGGACCCAAGTTTATGTTTTAATAGAGTAGGGTTTTTTGTTCAAAATGGGGTGACGGCACAACTTGTTACTCGGTTACCTGTCCCTCACTTGTAAAACTTGTTTGGTTTTGATGAATCTATGTATGATTATACTAAAAAAAAAAAAAAAAAAAGAAAAAAGAATAGAAATATGCTTGAACAAAGGGAAAAAATTATAAAAAAAAAAATCTCATTCACTTCTTATATTCAGTATGTGAAGACTTATTAGTATTTGATTTTTACCCAATAAATTAAATCTATGTATAATTAGGTTAAAAGTATTGGATAGACGATCACCAATTTATGAATTATGTACGTATGCAAATTATAATGGGACACATAAATGCACATTTTAAAGTATATGTAAAAAATTGTTCAAAAAGAAACTTACATCGAAGTACATCCATGCATGAAGATTTGTATGGTGTTAAGTAATGAAACACTTACGCTAAAAGATATCTCTTTCTTCCTTGATGACAAAAAAGAATCCTACGTTAATATCTACAATAAATTCTTCACCATTCGGCCCATTTCAATTCGAATAACATTTTCTAAAGCTTTCGGTTTACTTCTTTTACATGGCTCCACATTTACTCCACGGAACCATCCATGCCACCATTTTTGAGGTCGATAGATTACATAACAAATGGGATTTTAACGCTTGTTTCAAGGTACGTTTATTTGCCAAAAATATTATTAGACTAGATAAGTTGCCCCAAAAAGATTAAAATTTAAAAGTTAATTTTTTATTTTACCAAGGGATACAAAAGTGATGGTTGATGCAGCTAAAATTTAGCCCATGCCTGACATCTAGTCTCTTTTTATTTTATTTTTTTCTTTTAAAAAACACGGGATAAGGTTAAATTAGTTAACACTTTTTTTAAAGGCTAAAATATAGTCTGCGCTATTTTAATTTAAACACACCATTCTGTTAATTGTCCAAGCTATATACTAATGGGGAACTCGTGTCGACAACAAATTTCGACTTGGCAAAAATTTGAATACAAACATAATAAGGTCACAAACGTATGTCAAATTGAGAGCACAAACATAGGTGATGATCATGGATAGGGGTGCAAACGAGTCGAGCCGAGCCCGTGCACGACCAAGCTCGAGCTTTGTTTACAAAGCTCGAGCTTGGCTCGTTGGTAATTTCTCGAGCTCGGCTCGTTTATTATCTATTAGTTAATATATTAAATAAAAACAATATAAATAATTGTTTGTTTAAGCTCGTAAACTCGAAAAGTGAAGCTCGGCCTCGTTTACTAAACAACTTTAAATTAGTGACAAATATTAAATATTAAAAAACTAATATTACACTAAGAATTCGTTTACTAAACAACTAATTTACAAATTGTTCGTTAATTTGTACGTTTGGAATTCGTGATAGAAAATTACAACAATTTATCACAAATTAGTTGCTTTAATTTTTTATTTTATTTTATTATTTTTTTTTTTTCCAAAAACTTGGGTGAAACAAATAAGCTGCACACTTATATGCGTCGATACATTTATATAGCGATCATCTTTTCTGTCATTGTATTTTGTTCACAGGTACTTGCATGTTTATAATTGTATAAAACTCATATGGATTAGATATGTTTGTAAATGTAAAGATTAATATGTGCAATTTAAGTATTTATAGAGTTTTAAGTTCTAATTACTACCTTATAAAAGATACGAAAATCAATACCTTAATCGAACTAGAGGTGTACAAAAAGCTCGCGGCTCGAGACTTGCTCGAAACTCGCTCGAAAAAAACTCGAAAAAAGCTCGCTCGAAAAGGCTCTTTTTGTTTTCGAGCCGAGCCGAGCTCGAGCCAGGGGTGTTCAGCTCGTGGCTCGGCTCGATGGCTCGACTCGTGGCTCGGCTCGATGGCTCGACTTATGGCTCGAATCAGGCTTGTGCATGTGTAATTAATATATAGACGAAAGTAATATATTTTGGCTCCAAACCCAATTCTAAAATTCAAATTTTGAAAGTCCCACCCATACTACCTATCTACCTCACATCTTCATAATCCAATAAACCCTAACTTAGAAAAATAAAAAAAATATACATTTATATGTGTAATTTTATTTATTTATTTTTTGTTTTTATTTTATAAATATTTGAAAAAAAAATAAAAAATAAATAACGAGCTGGCTCGAGCCAGCTCGAGCTCGGCTCGAACATTTACGAGCCGAGCTCGAGCTCGACTTTTCAGCTCGACTAGAAAAACGAGCCGAGCCGAGCTGGCTCGTTTTGAAATCGAGCTCGAGCTCGAGCTGGCTCGTTTTGAAATCGAGCTCGAGCTCGAGCTCAGCCTGGCTCGGCTCGGCTCGGCTCGTGTACAGCCCTAAATCGAACACATGGGCGATAAATCGATAATGAAAATATAAGTCACTAACTGGGCCTATTATCTTGAACATAGAAAAAATTAGATTGTGGTATGTTGCTATAAACTTTTGGGCTAAAAGCCCAACCTTTTCTTTGGATACGTTAATAAAAAGAATACGTGTGGGGGTTTTTTAGTTATTTTGTTTTTATTTTTTTTTTTTAATATCAAACAACTTTGTTTATATTTACAGCATAAATAAAACAAAACTTAATATTTTAGGCAGTGGCGAAGCTTGACCCGAAGGTTGGGAGGGGGGGTCAGAAGTTACTAGTTTCGGGGGTTCGAAACCCTATTTTCCAAAATTCTACACGAATACTATATAATCGGAATTTCGGCGCGAAAATTCGAGGGGGGGGGGGCGCCCCTTCCCGCCCCAACTAAGCTGCGCCTCTGGTTTTGTTAGAATAAGAAAAATATACGATGAGTTAAACAATTAAACTTCTCACTTATTGTCTATAGACAAGAGAATAGTATAGTTCTAGTTTCATCACTGATTAATCTGGTTAAATTTCATATAAAATAATAAACTTATTTCGTTCCTTTATTTATAATTTATTTTCTAATTCTTTTCATGGAGCCAACAAGTCAAGGAAGAGCGAAAAAGTTTTTATCTCAAGTGAAGAGAATGGTACTTTGTAGCCCTGAGGTAAATATTATACGAATCATTCGATACTCAAATTAACTCACAAAAAAAAATCACATTAATCATTTCCAATAATTTATATAAAAAAAAATAATAGGTTGTTGGCTCGAAACTCTACGCAACGGTCGACTTGGAAAAGGCAAGAGTCGCAAGAACAAGATTGATCGAGAACGAACTAACCAACCCTCGTTGGTACGAGTCGTTTCACATATATTGTGCACATAGTAACGTTTCAAACATTATATTCACCGTCAAAGACGACAATCCTGTGGGTGCAATTCTCATCGGTCGAGCTTACCTCCCTGTCGAGGAGGTCCTCAACGAGAATGAAGTCGACCGCTGGCTCGAAATATTAGACGAAGATCATAAACCCATTCAAGGTCGATCAAGGATTCATGTGACACTAAAATACGTTAATGTAGTACGAGATAGCCATTGGTCACAAGGAATTAAAAGTCCTACATTTGGAGGGATACCCTATACCTTCTTAAAGCAAAGGGAAGGTTGTGAAGTAACGTTGTACCCTGATGCACATATTATTGATGACAACATTACTTCGTACTTGGTCTCGGCAGGATATTACGAGCCCCAAAGATGTTGGGAGGATATTTTTGACGCGATTAGTAACGCGCAACGTTTAATTTATATCACCGGATGGTCTGTTTACACGAAGATAGTGTTGATTCGTGACCCAAGAAGGCCAAAACATGGAGGAAACGTGACATTGGGCGAGTTATTGATACGAAAAGCCGAAGAAGGGGTGAATGTGTTGATGCTTGTTTGGGATGATAGAACTTCGGTAGAGGCGTTAAAGAAGGACGGATTGATGGCGACACATGATCAAGAAACCGGAGATTATTTTCGAGGCACGAAGGTTCATTGCGTGTTATGCCCTCGTGAACCCGATGATAAAAATAGTTATGTTCAAGGAGTTCAAGTTGCTACAATGTTTACTCATCATCAGAAAACGATCGTTGTTGATAGCGAAATTGATAGCGAAAACCCGGGAGATTCATCGGGAATGAGGCGGATTGTCGGGTTTGTTGGCGGTATCGATCTTTGTGATGGTCGGTATGATACGCGTGCACATTCTTTGTTTCGGACTTTAAAAGACGTTCACCATGATGATTTTCACCAGCCTAACTTCACCGGGGCCTCAATCGCAAGAGGCGGGCCGAGAGAGCCTTGGCACGACATACATTGCAGGCTAGACGGACCGATAGCGTGGGACGTTTTGTACAATTTCGAGCAAAGGTGGACTAAACAAGTTGGAAACCAATATCTTTTCACGCTGTCTGAAGTTGACAAATTCATAACTCGCCCTGCCCCTGTTGCTACATCAATAGGCCGAGACACATGGAATGTCCAGATGTTTCGGTCAATTGATGGGGGCGCGGCGTCGGGATTTCCCAAAACGCACCAAGAAGCATCTATATCCGGCCTCGTTACTGGAAAAAACAACGTGATTGATCGTAGCATTCAAGATGCGTATATTAACGCGATACGTCGCGCAAAGAAATTCATCTACATAGAAAACCAGTATTTTATAGGGAGCTCATACGACTGGGGAGTAACCAATGAATTTAAAATAGAGGACATTGGGGCTTTAAACTTAATACCAAAAGAACTCTCACTTAAAATTGTGAGTAAAATCAAAGCAAATGAGCGGTTCGCCGTATACATCGTCATCCCAATGTGGCCTGAAGGGATCCCTGAAAGTGGATCCGTACAGGCCATTTTGGATTGGCAAAGACGGACAATGGAAATGATGTATAAAGACATTGCTTCTGAGATTCGTGCTAACGGGATCGAAGCGGACCCTAGAGACTACTTGTCATTCTTTTGCCTTGGTAACCGCGAAGTCAAAAAACCCGGTGAATATGAGCCACCAGAGAAACCCGAGCCCGATTCCGATTACAGTAGAGCACAAGAATCACGACGCTTCATGATTTATGTTCATGCGAAAATGATGATCGGTAAGTATACTACTTTTTTTGTCTAAATAACCATGTGAATCCATGTAGTATTGTATATGAACCGAACGAACATGAACGGACTTGTTTATATATGCTCATTTAATTTAAACAAACAAATGAAGTCATATAAACACATAAACGGGTGGATTTTTTTGTACCTTTATTAAGAAATTAAACGTATTTGTGTTGGATGTTCGCTTATTAATATTCTAAAGGAAAATACTTTGCAAACTTAAAGGTACACAAACAAATATAACCAAAAAGAAATTATAAACACATAAACGGGTCAAATAGTTTATTGAATGTTACATGTCTAGGTGATTTTTCTAACATTCTTTTCCAATGCTTGCTCTAACCTCTAAGCTAAGCTAAGCTAAGCAAGCTCTCATAACATAAATTCTTCGACATGTATGCAGTTGATGATGAGTATATAATCATCGGGTCAGCTAACATCAATCAAAGATCAATGGACGGGGCTAGGGATACTGAGATTGCGATCGGTGGGTACCAACCAAAGCACATAGCGGCTCAATGGCCTGCTCGAGGTGTGGTTTTTGGGTTTCGGATAGCGCTGTGGTTAGAGCATCTTTACTACCGAGATGAGGTGTTTCTGCATCCAGAGAGCCTAGAGTGCATTAGAAAGGTAAATGCCATTGCCGATGAGAACTGGAATTTGTATTCGAGACCAACGTTCGATGAAGATCTTCCGGGTCATTTGCTACGGTATCCGGTGGCTATATCGGATGTTGGAGATGTTATGGCATTGCCGGAATTTGAGTTCTTCCCGGACACCAAAGCACATATTCTTGGGACAACATCTCTACATCTTCCTCCTATTCTGACCACTTGAAATCATTCACATTAATATTGTAATTTATTATTTGATTTAAAATATCGTGTATAAAAATGTTCTATATATGATCATCGTGTCCGTTTATGTGTAGCCTTTAGTCATCGGTATTTTAGACCTGTATAACTTGCTCCAAACGTCATTTTGTTTGTTTTTTTATGTATAACTTATTGTTATTTGCGTAAAAAAATAATATAAATTGTCACGTGACACCACCCGAGTTGTATAGGTGAAGAAACACTGGTTAGATACTATTAAACACGAGCAGAACAATGAGATATGTTTATTGATACAGAACTAGACTGGATGATTACAAGCAACTCGGATAATCTTAAATACAACTCTAAGTTTAGAGTAGCTATTCTAGGAATTTTAGATAGTGAAGTGTCTGACATGTCCACTAATTGGCCAATCGAGAATGACAACTGTCATGCGTGGGTCCCACAAATTTGTCAACGGTTGGAGAGTACAACGTTGCCGTCCTGCTATTGGCTAGATGTCCTTTTTGAGTGTCCTTGTCATTTTGTACATGTCAGGAGATCATGGAGTAGGGAATTCTATCCTTTGATTGGCTAGATGTCCCTTTCCTTATCTCCCTGTTTGCTGGCAAGCCTTGGGTTGCGCAAGGCCTTCTAGAAGGTTTCGCTTACTCATTCCATACGGACGTGTGATGTGTGCCTGCACACGCGAGTACATATCTATTCGTTAACGTTAGGTACCAACCTATGTTATTAGTGTATAGTAATGTTTAAAGTAACAAATGATTTTTAATTTTTTTTCTAAGATATCATGTTCTTTAAAATTTAAATGACCATAAACTAAATAAATAAATTATTATATAGAAAAAGACATATATTCTACCAAACATAGCGTAATAATAGGCATAGAATTCCATCACCCACCCTTGTGATGGAGTGGTATCAGGTGATGAGGGAGAGACACTTGACCTTTGTAGTCATGGATTCGACTCCTGAGCTAACTAGGTTTTACCGGTTCGCTACCGTCGTGCTTTTGGGCGGGTATGCGGGCCGGGTTTTCCCTGGAACTGGCACATGGGTGGGCTAAGGGCTCTCGTGCGTACAGGTTGGGCCGCCGCGAGGCTCGTGAGTTCGGCTCCGAGTCTGTGGGCTTCCCTTTGCCAATGGGGGTCGCGTACGAGAGTACTCGGCGATTCTTTAGTTGTCCGTTGAAAAAAAAGGCATAGAATTCCATCCTTGCGTGTGCATGTGGACTTACGTGATCCGTGAATGCAGCTGCGCTCTTCTTTATTTATGTTTCAGCTAATTGACCAAAACCTTTGACGTTCGAAAAAAAAATGACCCAAGACCTTTAGTGAGCCTTTTATCACAAAAATAATCATCGAAGGCTTTATAGTCTGATAATATCAAGAAGAAATGTATTGAAACGTTGTCTTCCATGTTATTTTTTTTTAACGGCAAATTTCTACTCTTTGCAGGACTTGGACCCATGACCTCCCCTTAGATACTCCTAGAAGCTTTGCTTCTACCATTAGGCCACCAACCCCAATGGCTTCTCTTCCATGTTATTTATATAGAAATATTAAATACTGTGAGCAGAGGTCATGGGGAGGTTGAGAGTTCGGTTTGTTAGAATATCTATCAATCAATCATCATCTCCTTGGTTGTTTACCATATTTTCGGCTCCCATATACAAGGAAAGGAGCCGTTATGGTTTATTCATTTCCAATCACATTTAGTTATTTCCTTTTCAATACAAACCTTGTATCTCTATTTAAAGAGAGTCTTTTGCCTATTTGTAATACAATCTTATCATTAATATTTCAAAGTATTATCATTTTTCTCTCAATTCATATATGGTATCAGAGCAGTGTTAATCCTAACCTGTTCATCACATACCTTAACACTACATTCAAACGTTTTTTGTTATAAAAAACACCAATGGGTGACGAAAACAAAAACGATGATCTTGCCCTACAAATAACCAATCTTCTGAAAAACAGCCTCAACAGTCATGACTAGACCCAAAAACAGAGCCATTTCGACACGTTAAAATCAACATCAGTCTCAACAGTCAGAATTATGCCTTATGGTCCCGGATGATCCGTGTGGCAATAGGGGGAAAATCAAAGGCCCTTCTAAGCCACTTATCGGGAAATCCGGAACCACCAAAACCAACCAATTCAGAATATGAACGGTGGGAACAAGATGATCTTATCGTGTTCTCATGGTTGATTCAAAATATCGAACCCGCGCGCGCAAGCAATCTAACCGAATTTCCCACAGCAAAAACACTGTGGGATGCTTTGGCGATTACTTACAGCAGCAGGAAGGATAAACTTCAAACCTTTGATCTTCATGTTAAGGCGAATGGAATCAAGCAAAACAATTCGCCACTTGAAGATCTGTGGATCACACTTCAAGGGATTTGGGGAGAACTCGACAGGAGAGATCCTAATCCCATGAAGTGTACAGAAGATATAACAACTTACAATCGAATCCGGTCAGAACAAAAATTATTTCAGTTCCTGAACGCCCTCGATAAACAGTATGACACCATTAAAAGAGAGCTCCTCCGGTGTGACCCGTTACCCTCAGCTGAGGGCGCCTACGCTTCTGTCCGAAAGGGGATGGCACATCAGGGTATTATAGGTTCAAGCAATGCAGATGGCTCATCTTCTCACGGGGTGGCGGCAGGATTCACTACCAACCGGTCACGTGAAGGTCAAGGATTTCTCTCCAAAGGGCGAACAGGTCAAAAAATTCCAAACACTACTGGTTCATCATCCCGGATTGACAAGACGAAACTGAAGTGCACCCACTGTGGTATGATGAAACATACCAAGGAGCAGTGTTTCCATCTTGTCGGGTATCCTGATTGGTGGACAGATGGCCACAAAAAAGGAAGTAAAGAAGGAAAGGTAGCCGCCGCCTATGGCACAAACACCAACACCGAGGCAAAGGACGATGATGGCGATGGCTTTGGTGGCGTCATCTACAAAGGAGAAGAAAATGACGATTGTGGAGGTGCCGGGTTTGAGGAGAAATCCTCAGACCCTTTATTTTTTATAAACCCCCAAATTAAACTTGCTAATATTTTTAGGGTTCTTGATACCGGACAGAAGAAAGAAGAAGGAGAGTTGGTTGAGATATCAACTGTAACACCCCAACCGATGGCGGAAACATCGGGGTGCCACGTATTGATGATTGTTTCAGCAGCACATGGTATAATATAAATTTTAAATAATTTATTCAAACATAATATCCAAATATAAAATGATGTCTAGGAATTCAATACATGATATCAAATAACAAACTTCAATAACTTCAAATAAAACTTCATGTAAAATCCTCATGCTAACTCAAGCCTCAGCTTCATTGTTACCTGAAACATGTTAATTTTGAAAGTATTTTGGGTCAACAAAAGTTGGTGAGAATTACATAGGTTTTTGATAATAAAATGTTGTGCAATTCATGTGTCATGTCAATCTAGCCCATATGTGAGAACATACTAGAAATAAATCGAGTGCATAATCAACCCTGATGACTGTTATAATATGATACATACCACACGCTCATGGTCCACTTGAATATGTTATGCGATAACAAACACCCACGCAACCTTTGTAGGAGGCACGTATCCGGGTGGGATTGTCAGTCCAATAGATTTATCAATGTATACCGTCGGCTTGTACGGAGTTAATGATTATGCTAGAATGGTGCTTACTCTAATCATGCTCAAGACATAATGCAACATAGAAAACACATAGACACATTGATGATTGAATTGCAATGATGATGTTATAACATGTTTCACCCCAAAAATGGTGATAAATAAAGGGGCTATGTAAAACTCACCTTAGCAAATGTTAAACTTCTTGAAAAGATGAAATAATAGTGTTGCCCAAAATAATGCCAAATATTACCCTATAATAAGGTAATAAATAATAAGTCTAAGTCTAATTAACTTATAAGTGTATCCTAGGGTTTCGATTTGGGGATATCCAATTGTTGAATTTAAAATAAAATGTTAATTAAATAAAGGGAAATTTGATATTAAGTAAAAGAAAGTCTTTTTATAAAATTTGAATTTAGAATGTACACAATAAAGTGTTTGAAGCATAAAAATAATTTTTATAAAATTATTTCATTTAAAATAGATTTTTAAATCTATTTATTACAAATTGCCAATATTTAACTTTAATATTCAAAAATACTAAAATTAAAGAATTTCTATTTTAAAAATCATATTTCTGTTCTAAATATTTAAAAATAAATTGTATAAAATTTTGGTGCAAAAATAATGAAAATTGAATTTATTATGATTTAATTATGATTAAATCTAACAAAAATTGATTAAAAATATAAAATAAATGATTTTTCAGAATTAAAAATCATTTCAGTAAAGTTTCACTTTATACAAACTCAGGATAATTTTTGTAGAATTTAATAAAATTGTTTTGATATTTTAATAGATTTTTATAAATATAATAGTATAAAATTGATTTAATTATTATAAATATTAAATAAATGAATTTTAGAAAAATAAAAATTGTGAATAAATCTTTTGACTCAGATTTAATAAATATAATTTTTTTTAGAATTTATAAAATAGTTTTAATATTTAAAAATGAATTTATAAGATTAAAATGTTTAATATATATATTGTTTAGTTTGTTGTTTTAAAAAGAAAAAGAAAAGAAAATGGTGGCCGTAGCCGGACTCGAACCCGGGTGCTCAGGGTTGCAAGCCATGGTCACAACCACTTGGCCTAGGCCAGTGGTTGTGATGATCTCTGATTAAAATTAAATAAATACGTTATGTAAATCTGAGTTTATCCCCAAATCAAGTTACGAACCCTAGATTCTACAATCAGACAATCCATACACTTTGAACCCGATTAATGTTAGGGCTTTTGTTGTATGTTTGCCGACTAACAAACCCACAAAAACAATTGGACTTACAGTGATGAATCGTGTTCGTTTGCCCGGTCAAAGCCAAAAGTCAAACGATGATCAGAAAGTTAATTATCAGAGTGTTTGGAACAGAATTGGAGATTGAGAAGAGAATGTGAGCGAGTTGTGAAGGATCGTAGCACATCAATTTATACTGGGGATCGATGGATTTGATTAATTGGAAAGTTGACCCACGATTAAATGTCAAACGCGTATTGATTTGAAATTGGTCAACGATTGATTGTTAATAGCGTGCAATTGAGGTTGATTGAGGCCGGTAATCACATATGTTTGCCAAATTTAGATCAATTATCAGTTAATACCCTAGATTGAATCATACGCGACCCACAGTTGACTTTATCAGTCAACTGTGAAGGTTTTATAAACAAGCATATATTTATTTCGCGTCTGGATTTATCCCAAGTTGATAGCTAGCCCAGTTGGTTTATGTGTTGTGTGGTTTGGTCCGGCTTGGGCGCGGGTTCGATTCCCGGCCCAAGCAGTTTTTGTTTTTTGATAATTATTACATATAATCACATATATAATATATATATATATATAGTATTAGGGTTCCAATAACGCGACAAAAATAATTAATGCGAATGTAAAGGATAAAACTTGACGTTTTATTTATAACGATCGTGTAACGTACAAGTCTTAAATGCGTAATGTTACAGTCTCCCCTACTTTTAGGAACTTCGTCCCGAAGTTGGAGTTGGAGAGTCTGGTGGGAAAAGATGTGGATATTTCGACTTCATCTGGTCTTTACGTTCCCAAGTGAACTCTGGGCCTCGTTTAGATTCCCAACGAACCTTAACGATCGGAATACGACTGCGCTTGAGTTTCTTGACTCCAGTATCAACAATCTCAACGGGTTTCTCGATAATGTGCATGCTTTCATCAATTTGCATATCCTCAAGAGGAACATGAAGGTTCTCATCCGCTAAGCATTTCTTGAGATTCGAAACATGGAAGGTCGGATGAACATTGCTTAGCTCAGGTGGAAGTACAAGTTTGTAAGCCACTTTTCCAACTCTGTCAAGAATTTTGAAGGGGCCTACGTATCGAGGAGCTAGCTTTCCCTTTCTACCAAAACGAATTACTCCTTTCCAAGGGGATACCTTAAGTAGTACAAGGTCCCCAACTTGAAATTCCAAGGGTTTACGACGTTTATCAGCATAACTCTTCTGGCGACTTCTAGCCTTGAGGAGATTATCCTGAATGAGTTGAATTTTGTCTGTGGTTTCCTGGATTAGTTCGGGTCCAGTAATACGAGCTTCACCAACCTCAGTCCAACAGACAGGTGAACGACATTTCCGACCATAGAGTGTGATGTGCTAAAAGTGGTTTAGTAAAAACTAACTAAATTAACCTAAACTAGACACTCTAAGTTTTAAATTTATAACCTAAGACTCTCTAAACCTAAACCACACAACCGGCAAGTGTACCGGTCAGTGCAGTACAGCTAAAGTAAGTCCGAGTATCGAACCCACGAGACTCTAATGGAAAACGTAAACTAGACTCGACCACTTATCTACAAACTGACTTAATAATGTTTTGTTGCTTAAAAGGGGGGGTTTTCTAATAAACTAATAAAAATAAATAAAATAAAACTTAAATAATTGAGGACACAAGCTGGGAACTAGAACTAAAATCAGGTGATGGGAAGGCACTACCTAGGCTAGAATCCTACACATGAATGATAAATTTCTAATGGCTATGGAACTGGTGTGGAACCGGGATCTTAAAATACTAAACATCAAGAATAAACTAGACACCCTCGACCCTTCTCAAGGGGAAACCCTAGAATACTGTTGTGCCGTTAAACCACCGGTTGAGAGGTTACCCTCACAGGCTTACCTACTCGAATCTTAAAGTACCCGCTAGACAGTCTACCTCACAGCGCGAAAGTCACAATACACCCTAAAGTGCAGGGGTAACTACAATATTTCTGATAAGACTTGGCCTACAAGGAATGCTAGGGAAACTAGGAAGATCTTCTCACAAAGCCTCTAGAACTAGCAATTTAACACCCTAAACAGACCAACAATCTCGCACCTCACAGCTATTGAGAATTGGTAGAACACTTAGAATCATCTAACTAACAATTACAACTCCTATGGATAACCTGCAGAAATTAACCATAAACTAGTTGCTAACACCCAGTCCGCAACCTAACCCGCATTCATACATGAAAGACATTCACAAAAACGCAAGTGGAGTTTATAAAAATTAATTAAACAAAACTAAATATGCATATACATCAAACCAGAAAATAAAGAGTTCTTTACTTTAAAATTCAACCCACAACCAAAAAGTTCCAAGACCAAAAGAAAATAAATCAAACATGTGCAATCATCTTTAACCTAGGTAGCGAAAAGGTCTAGCCAATAAAAGGCATGATAAAATCAAAACAAATAAAACTAAACATATTCATGGCGTTCACAACGGGTTAGAATAAATAAATAATAAATATTGAATTAGAACCGACCCGTGCTGGCACCTATACCTCAACCCTTCACCTCCTTCTCTTTCAAGAAAATAATAATTCTCCTCCGAATTGATGTGCGCCGCTTTTTCCCAATGCCTATGTTATGCGCCTCCCTTCAATATAGTATATCTCCTCCAAAGAATAATAATAATGCCGCTGATTGTTCTCCTCCTTCAATCCCCCTCGTGCGCAGCTCCCCAGATTCTCTTAATATTGTTCAAGACCTAAAAAATTCTCTTTTTTTTATGGGCCTGTGGTCGTGGCCTTGTGACAAAAGTCACATTGTGACTTTATTTCCTTTTTTAATATCATTCTTCTTATTATTATATATTATTATTATTAGATAGTATTATAACTCCGTACTCTTGACTCGGGTGTTTGTGACTTAACCAAAGTTGCTCGTTTTTGCCCCAACGTTCATGAACACCTACCAAAATATAAAATAAATAAATAAGTACATAAATACTAAAAATGACCCAAAACTAATAAAAATCTATAAAACCTATAATAAATAAAATAGACCAGTACAAGCCTAAAACTAATAGAAATATTATTTAAACGACTCGAAAACTATACAAACTTTACACTGGAAATTGATATATTTTACAATACATCAAATATCCCCACACTTATCTTTTTTTCGTCCCTGAAAAAGAATTATGCTATGGAATCACAGTTAGGTTTACATCCAGTTTCAAAACATAGGTTACTTAATTAATAATCTACTAACGTGTTGATTGCGATTGCAGGTATACTGATCCTCTTAAACCCACACCGGTTTCCAAGCCCCTTTTTATTTATGTTAAGTTCATGTTGATTAGGCTATCTAGGGTCTCACTCGAAGGAAGCCACAGTTCCTCCTAATCCCGCCTCAAGCTTATGAAGCTAAAGAAACGATCAATTCATCATTTCTCAACCGTCTTATGTAGAAAACCAAGAGAATTTAAAATCACTTTTTTTTTTTTTTTTTTGCATACTTAACTCAGAGGGTGTGACCAATCCAAGTCGCTATCCCAGTGGCCAGGCACCTTAAGCTTCAACATTTTTTTTTTTCATCTCAGCATACTTAACTTAGAGGGTGTGACCAATCCAAGTCGCTATCCCAGTGGCCAGGCACCTTAAGCTTCAGCATTTTTGCTTTGATTTCTAATTTTTTTTAAGTGATTAGAAATTCTAACGGTTTTCTACTTATAACGGTGCTTCTTATACTATTTTTGGCGGTTTCGGTCTCCCCGTTTCTCCTAGATGAGAACCCACAATATAGCCTAACATAATTAATTTATTACTTTTTAAAGGAAACCTTTCTACCGGTTGAGCCTACCCACATATCCCAAATCAGACACGTTTTCAATCAATTTTAATCTCTTATTATACATACTATTTGAAAACCGGACACCTAACTTTACCTATCATCTTCCATATTTTATATAATGCAAACTTCAAAATCAGGGACTTTTTTCTCAAATTTTTCGATTTTTTTTTTTTTTGGGATTTTTTTTTACTCAAAACGACTCTATATACAGACTAGACGACAGTTTCCATCCCCACACTTAAACTCTACATTGCCCTCAATGTAGGAATAGCAAACGACTCAAAACTAAAATAAATTCCGAATACAAAAATTATAAAGATAAGGGCAAATTGGAAAGGACTTAGCTGGTTAATTAATGCATAAGCTCCAAAAACTCTAGTCCAATCCAGCTCGATCGTATAGCATTTCATTCGCGATCGGCTCTGACACAGTGGTAAACTCTGGGCTTGCCTTGATAAATGATAAACAGCTTCGGAATCACCCGAATGGAGATTGGGTACGGGTGGTGCAATCCAAACCTGCGCAAAACGAAACAGACAAAACCCGAGCATAATACCGAACTAAATAAAAATAAAAAGACTAAAACTACTAACTTCGACTCATAATATAACAACAAACAAGAAGACGTACCTGCTTGGCAAAATGGCGGTGAATGGTGGTAGAACCAAATGGGTATAAGGAAAAAAAATACGGTTCTCACTCAACGTGAAGGACACTGGTGATCACAACACGCGTCGCAAGTGAAAAAAATATAACTTTCCGGGGTAATTGTTGTCGCATGAGGCGAACAGGTCAGCCCAGACTCATCTCATTACGTGAAAAGTCTTTTTTCACAGAAAGTTAATTAATTTTTTTTTTTTAAGGAAAATTCTCTTATTACCCAAACCTCCATCAAAATTCCCAATCATAAAAAATATATAAAGATAAATACATGGGACCCGCTCATGTGAAATTTCCTTTACCTAAACAAACACGCAAACCTGCAAACAGACTCAAAGAAACAAAAACAAATATAAAATAGAAAGATAAAAACCTATGAACCACTACCAAACGACGGACCACAAATAAAAAAAATGAAAAGCTAGAAAAAAAAAAAATAAGTATAAATATAAATTTACAAACTCTACAGAGCCTCCCCACACTTAAACTTAATCAGGGGGCTTCTCTTTTATCTGGACCCGATCTAACCCGTTTAATTCCACCCGGCTCTCGTTAAAAATTAAATATTTATTTGTGGAATTGAAAAATAATTTAACAGTTCTTAACGGGTCAGACCACCAAAATTTAAACTTACCTGGAATAAACCGGATGCGTGGCATGTAGCACGAAGACTGATCGTGCTTGACTTTCACTGACTTCTTTTTCTTCTCATCGTGTGATCCTTTTCCGGTTCCGGTCCTTTCTTTTTCTCTTCCTTGCCCTGTCCCGTGGTATTGTTGATTTTGAAGTTCCTTTTATTACCACGGGCCAGCTATGGTGCACTTCTTCTGCCACCATTTCCATAGGATGATCCCCACACTTATTTCTTTCATCTGGTGCAGGTTCAGTCATGTCTGTCGGTTCACCTTCAAGTAGGGCATCCAGGTATGCCATATCTCCATCGGGATCAGACTCCCCTACTTCTTCAAAAACAGGTAAACCATCTAACTCTAGATCTAAAAACTCATCCTCTCCAGACAACAACGTTTCACTAACCTCATTGTCTTCCTCTACACCAAACATCATATCAATGGAATCTTCCAATTCCACTTCTTCTTCAGTCACTTCCCTCTGCACTAACGACCTCTGATACGCCGCCCATTCTTCTTCGTCGTCCTCTTTATCAGAGTCACTCCCAAAATCATATATAGTAACCTGTGGCACCGGAGGTGGGACTTCAACGTCCATTTTCGTCTCCGTGATTGGGATGATTTCTTCATCTGACTCATCTGCGTATTCCATGATTGGCTCTTTCCCTTCTTCTGGAAACGTTGGAAACAACTCCCCTCGAGCGTTCATGTACCCAAGGTAGTTGCCCTCCTTATCATATGTATAACCGACTTTCGGCAGCTGCTCTTGCTGAACCTTTTCTATTTCTTCTTCTTCTTTTAACCTTCTAGCAATGTCTTCTACTGTTCGTTGAAGATCTAAAAGAGCAGTCTGTCGGTTTTTCAGGATGGTGTCGTGCTCTGCTAACATTTTCTGAATATTTTCATCTTTCGCAACTAATAATGTCAACAGACTTTTGATTTCACTCCAATCATTACCACTATTCTCACAAGAAGTGCTTCCAGAAAATTGATCAGGATACTGATTATAATGTGGCTGCTGATACGAGTCATCATAATAATTTGTAGGACAACCCTGTGAATAATATGGCTGCGGCTGCACAAAGGAATTAGCACAATAATGTGCAGAGGACCCCGCATTTTGTGGAAATCTAACGGTAAAATAGGGTCCTCCACAAATTTCAAACATATTTACAGACTCGACAGAAATTAAAATACACAAACAATTAGACTCCTACGACTCACTATACAAAAAGACAAACTCAACACAAAACACAAGTAGCACAGATATAGCAGATAAGTGTAACCGAAGCTAATAAACGCAATCGCCAAGAGTCCCCGGCAACGGCGCCAAAAACTTAATGTGCTCAAAGTGGTTTAGTAAAAACTAACTAAATTAACCTAAACTAGACACTCTAAGTTTTAAATTTATAACCTAAGACTCTCTAAACCTAAACCACACAACCGGCAAGTGTACCGGTCAGTGCAGTACAGCTAAAGTAAGTCCGAGTATCGAACCCACGAGACTCTAATGGAAAACGTAAACTAGACTCGACCACTTATCTACAAACTGACTTAATAATGTTTTGTTGCTTAAAAGGGGGGGTTTTCTAATAAACTAATAAAAATAAATAAAATAAAACTTAAATAATTGAGGACACAAGCTGGGAACTAGAACTAAAATCAGGTGATGGGAAGGCACTACCTAGGCTAGAATCCTACACATGAATGATAAATTTCTAATGGCTATGGAACTGGTGTGGAACCGGGATCTTAAAATACTAAACATCAAGAATAAACTAGACACCCTCGACCCTTCTCAAGGGGAAACCCTAGAATACTGTTGTGCCGTTAAACCACCGGTTGAGAGGTTACCCTCACAGGCTTACCTACTCGAATCTTAAAGTACCCGCTAGACAGTCTACCTCACAGCGCGAAAGTCACAATACACCCTAAAGTGCAGGGGGTAACTACAATATTTCTGATAAGACTTGGCCTACAAGGAATGCTAGGGAAACTAGGAAGATCTTCTCACAAAGCCTCTAGAACTAGCAATTTAACACCCTAAACAGACCAACAATCTCGCACCTCACAGCTATTGAGAATTGGTAGAACACTTAGAATCATCTAACTAACAATTACAACTCCTATGGATAACCTGCAGAAATTAACCATAAACTAGTTGCTAACACCCAGTCCGCAACCTAACCCGCATTCATACATGAAAGACATTCACAAAAACGCAAGTGGAGTTTATAAAAATTAATTAAACAAAACTAAATATGCATATACATCAAACCAGAAAATAAAGAGTTCTTTACTTTAAAATTCAACCCACAACCAAAAAGTTCCAAGACCAAAAGAAAATAAATCAAACATGTGCAATCATCTTTAACCTAGGTAGCGAAAAGGTCTAGCCAATAAAAGGCATGATAAAATCAAAACAAATAAAACTAAACATATTCATGGCGTTCACAACGGGTTAGAATAAATAAATAATAAATATTGAATTAGAACCGACCCGTGCTGGCACCTATACCTCAACCCTTCACCTCCTTCTCTTTCAAGAAAATAATAATTCTCCTCCGAATTGATGTGCGCCGCTTTTTCCCAATGCCTATGTTATGCGCCTCCCTTCAATATAGTATATCTCCTCCAAAGAATAATAATAATGCCGCTGATTGTTCTCCTCCTTCAATCCCCCTCGTGCGCAGCTCCCCAGATTCTCTTAATATTGTTCAAGACCTAAAAAATTCTCTTTTTTTTATGGGCCTGTGGTCGTGGCCTTGTGACAAAAGTCACATTGTGACTTTATTTCCTTTTTTAATATCATTCTTCTTATTATTATATATTATTATTATTAGATAGTATTATAACTCCGTACTCTTGACTCGGGTGTTTGTGACTTAACCAAAGTTGCTCGTTTTTGCCCCAACGTTCATGAACACCTACCAAAATATAAAATAAATAAATAAGTACATAAATACTAAAAATGACCCAAAACTAATAAAAATCTATAAAACCTATAATAAATAAAATAGACCAGTACAAGCCTAAAACTAATAGAAATATTATTTAAACGACTCGAAAACTATACAAACTTTACACTGGAAATTGATATATTTTACAATACATCAGAGTGCCTCAAAAGGAGCCATGTTAATGCTGGCGTGATAACTGTTGTTGTATGAAAACTCAACCAACGGAAGATGAGAATCCCATGCGCCACCAAAATCGATGACACATGCCCTGAGCATGTCCTCAAGTGTCTGGATGGTTCGTTCAGTCTGACCATCAGTTTGAGGGTGATAAGCAGTGCTCAGGTTCAACTTGGTACCCAAAGCATCTTGTAGAGACTCCCAAAAGTGAGAGGTGAAACGCCCATCGCGATCAGAAATAATGTCCAAAGGTATACCATGACGACATACGATTTCACTTACGTACATCCTTGCCAACCTTTCCACAGAATACTTCTCACGAATAGGTAGGAAGTGAGCTGACTTGGTCAAACGATCGACGATTACCCAAATACTGTCAAAACCTTTGGGTGTAGGAGGGAGTTTGGTGATGAAATCCATAGCTATGCTCTCCCATTTCCAGACAGGAATCTCTGGTTGTTCAAGCATACCAGATGGTCGTTGATGTTCAGCCTTGACCTTGGAACAAGTGAGACATTTTGCGACGAAAAGAGCAATGTCTTTCTTCATACCAGGCCACCAATAAGAATAACGAAGATCTTGGTACATCTTGTCAGCTCCAGGATGAATAGAATAACGAGACTTATGAGCCTCGTTCATGAGAAAAGTACGAAGATCATCACGGTCGGGAATCCACAGTCGATTAAGGAAATAAAGAAGACCATCGGGTTTGGTTTCAAGTTGGGTTTCAGCACCACAAAACATTTCATCGTACATGTTACCTTGGGTGACTGATGTGTGTTGAGCCTGGAGAATGCGATCTTGAAGATCAGTACGAACTCTCGCACATTGTAGTTTGACACGCTCTTTACGACTAAGTGCGTCAGCCACAACATTCGCCTTGCCAGGATGGTAGCGAATTTCGCAATCATAGTCGTTAAGTAATTCAACCCAACGTCGTTGCCTCATGTTAAGATTCTTTTGATCGAAGACATGTTGGAGACTTTTGTGGTCCGTGAACACCACACATTTGGTCCCATAAAGATAATGTCTCCAAATCTTGAGTGCAAAGACAACAGCGCCCAATTCAAGATCATGGGTGGTATAATTCTTTTCGTGAGTCTTGAGTTGTCGAGACGCATAAGCAATAACCTTTCCTCGTTGCATGAGAACACAACCAAGACCTTGGTTCGATGCATCACAGTAGACCACGAAATCATCATTACCATCAGGTAGAGACAAGATAGGAGCTTCACAGAGTTTCAGCTTAAGAGTTTCGAATGCTTCCTCTTGCTTAGGTCCCCACTCATAGGGCTTACCCTTGTGAGTTAAGGTAGTGAGAGGAACAGCGATCTTGGAGAAATTGACGATGAATCGACGATAATAACCAGCCAAACCAAGAAAAGAACGGACTTTCGTTGGAGTGGTAGGAACACTCCAATTCTTCACAGCTTCGATCTTTGCGGGATCAACATGAATTCCGTTCATATCAATGACATGTCCCAAAAATTGAACTTCCTTAAGCCAAAATTCGCATTTTGAGAACTTGGCATACAGTTGTTCTTTCTTTAGCAGATTCAAGATAGAGTGAAGATGTTGCTCGTGATCGGATTTTGATTTAGAGTAAATCAAAATATCATCGATGAAAACGATCACGAATTTGTCGAGATAGGGTCTACAAACCCGATTCATCAAATCCATAAATACTGCGGGAGCATTGGTCAACCCAAAAGGCATAACCATGAATTCATAGTGACCATAGCGTGTGCGAAAAGCTGTCTTGGGAATATCTTCATCGTGGACTCTAAGCTGATGATAACAAGAACGGAGATCAATCTTCGAGAAGTGGGTTGCTCCTTGAAGTTGATCGAAGAGATCGTCAATCCTAGGAAGTGGATAACGATTCTTGATGGTGAGTTTGTTGAGTTCACGGTAGTCAATACACATTCTAAGAGAACCATCCTTCTTTTTAACGAATAAGACAGGGGCTCCCCATGGAGAAGAACTAGGGCGAATGAACCCTTTATCAGAGAGTTCCTGTAATTGACTAGCAAGTTCTTGCATCTCAGAGGGTGCAAGACGATAAGGAGCTTTAGCGACAGGATTAGCACCAGGAACAAGATCAATACGAAATTCCACTTGTCGAGCAGGAGGCAAACCAGGTAAATCCTCTGGAAAGACTTCAGGATAGTCTCGAATAATAGGAATGTCTTGGATACTCTTGCCTTTGTCCTTCTTTTCTATCACGTTAGCTAAGAAGGCTGTATACCCCTTTCGTAAGTACTTTTGGGCAGTAGTACAAGACATAAGCTTAAGCTCGCCACAGGGTTTCTCACCATAGATCTTCAAAATCTCACCAGATTCGAGAGGAATGCGTATGACTTTCTCGAAGCACGGAATTTCGGCACGATGAATTGACAACCAGTCCATGCCTACAATAACATCAAAACTACCAAGATGCATGGGGATGAGATCGATAGGGAAGGTATGATCGTCGAGGTTCAACAAGCAGTTACGAATAATAGAGTCGATCGAAATAGACTTCCCGTTAGCTACCTCTACCACGAAAGGTTCCTCTAGATTAGTGTGGGGTAAGTTAAGTAAAGGTTCAAACTTCAGTGACACGAATGACTTATCAGCTCCCGAATCAAATAATATGGATGCATAGTGGTTATTAATGAGAAACGTACCATTCACCACTTCGTTGTTGTCACGAGCCTGGTTAGCATTGAGATTGTAGGCGCGACCTCGAGCACCTTGGTTCTGGTTGCGGTTCTGGTTTTGGTTTTGGTTTTGGTTTTGGTTTTGGTTTCGGTTACGATTATGGCAGTTGTTGATGTAGTGATTAGGGTTGCCACACTCGTAGCATTGACCACGAGTAGGCCTGTTGTTTTGTTGGTTGGGAGCTGGGTTGTTGTTGTCTTGGGTGGTAGGAGGGGCTCGACAGACGTTCACCAGGTGACCATATCTTTGACACTTAGTACAAAAACGACATGGCACCTGTGTTGGATGATGGTACTTGCAAGTGTTGCACAAAGGGTGAGGTCCGGTGTATGGTTTCTTGGCTGGGTTTTGGGCAGCAGGTGGAGTAGCAGTAACCATATAGTTTCTAGCCTTGCGCTTTTTGTTGCTTGAGGTCTCAGGCTTGACTTCAATTGCAGGCTGTGGAGTGTCTTTGGCAACCGTCTTCTTAGTGCCCTTGCGGAAGAGAGTACCGTTCTTCACGTGATTATCAGTAAGAGTGGCCGCTAGACGTTTGGCCTCTTCCAAAGTTGCAGGATTCCTACCCCAAACGGTGTCCTGGATTTGCATGGGCAGACCACCGATGTACTTCTCGATGGCTACCGGTAGAGGAGTAACTTTGTGAGGCAACAATAAGCTAAGCTCATGAAAGCGGGTGTTGTAGGCAAGGTTTTCCCCACTATCTTGAGCTAAGGTGTGGAACTCATCCTCAAGCTTCTTAACTTCATTGCGAGGACAAAACTCTTCCTTCATGACCTCCTTGACTTGGTCCCATGTCATAGCAAGAGCAACCTCGGCCCCACGAGTACGCTTTTCTTCATTCCACCAAGTGAGTGCTCGTTTATGGAGAACACTCATGGCGTAACGAACCTTGAAGTTGTTGGGGCATTCACTGTTGATGAAGGTATTCTCAATACCCTCGAACCATTGGAGGAGTCCTGTAGCTCCTTCTTCACCACTAAACTTTGGAGGGTTACAAGAGTTGAAATGCTTAAGGGTGCAGGCTTGGGGTCCATTTCCATTGCCATTTCCGTTCCCATTCCCATTCCCGTGACCATTCCCGTTGCCGTTCATTTGGATGACCTGAGCGAGTAAATTGGGAACCAGAGTTGCGATTTGCTGCGCCATTTGTTGAGAAATGATCGCAGCCAGTTGAGCATCGACCCCATTGTTGTTGTGGTTAGGAACTTGGTCATGGTTATGGTTATGGTTATCACCACCTTCTTCGTGGTTCTCACCATTGCTGTTGCGAGTGCTGCGACGAGGAGGCATGATCTGTAATAGACACAATGAAATGAATGAGAGTTTATATAAGGAATGTAATCATTTATTCATTAATTAAAACGAATAAACGAAAACGTTGACTTATCAAAGATTCTAAATTCTAATAACATATGAAGACATGCTTTAGCCTATAAGTGAACACTCATCCCGAGAATTCCCAGGTAGGCATCCGGGTCCCTCGTCTGATTGGGATATATGCGCAATGCCAGCCTAGACAGAAGACTCAGAATACAGGCGTTCACCCTTCCAGATTGCACGTGTTCGTTATTAAAATCTAGAACTTCGACGAGATCTCAAGGGGGTTCAGGTTAAACCTGAGGATTTTGTCCTATTAATCTAATGGTGGATCAGGATTGCAGCAGACGAATAAGAGTAGTCACATGTAGGTTTAGGGTTATATAAGGCATAGGATAAGGATAGGATTAGGGAAGCAATTAGGGTTACAAGTAAGAGAAGCAAGTACTGTTTAAGTCCCTAAGGTTACATTCTAGATTATTTCTAATAACCTAATTCCCTATAACCAAGGCTCTGATACCAATCTGTAACACCCCAACCGATGGCGGAAACATCGGGGTGCCACGTATTGATGATTGTTTCAGCAGCACATGGTATAATATAAATTTTAAATAATTTATTCAAACATAATATCCAAATATAAAATGATGTCTAGGAATTCAATACATGATATCAAATAACAAACTTCAATAACTTCAAATAAAACTTCATGTAAAATCCTCATGCTAACTCAAGCCTCAGCTTCATTGTTACCTGAAACATGTTAATTTTGAAAGTATTTTGGGTCAACAAAAGTTGGTGAGAATTACATAGGTTTTTGATAATAAAATGTTGTGCAATTCATGTGTCATGTCAATCTAGCCCATATGTGAGAACATACTAGAAATAAATCGAGTGCATAATCAACCCTGATGACTGTTATAATATGATACATACCACACGCTCATGGTCCACTTGAATATGTTATGCGATAACAAACACCCACGCAACCTTTGTAGGAGGCACGTATCCGGGTGGGATTGTCAGTCCAATAGATCTATCAATGTATACCGTCGGCTTGTACGGAGTTAATGATTATGCTAGAATGGTGCTTACTCTAATCATGCTCAAGACATAATGCAACATAGAAAACACATAGACACATTGATGATTGAATTGCAATGATGATGTTATAACATGTTTCACCCCAAAAATGGTGATAAATAAAGGGGCTATGTAAAACTCACCTTAGCAAATGTTAAACTTCTTGAAAAGATGAAATAATAGTGTTGCCCAAAATAATGCCAAATATTACCCTATAATAAGGTAATAAATAATAAGTCTAAGTCTAATTAACTTATAAGTGTATCCTAGGGTTTCGATTTGGGGATATCCAATTGTTGAATTTAAAATAAAATGTTAATTAAATAAAGGGAAATTTGATAATTAAGTAAAAGAAAGTCTTTTTATAAAATTTGAATTTAGAACGTACACAATAAAGTGTTTGCAGCATAAAAATAATTTTTATAAAATTATTTCATTTAAAATAGATTTTTAAATCTATTTATTACAAATTGCCAATATTTAACTTTAATATTCAAAAATACTAAAATTAAAGAATTTCTATTTTAAAAATCATATTTCTGTTCTAAATATTTAAAAATAAATTGTATAAAATTTTGGTGCAAAAATAATGAAAATTGAATTTATTATGATTTAATTATGATTAAATCTAACAAAAATTGATTAAAAATATAAAATAAATGATTTTTCAGAATTAAAAATCATTTCAGTAAAGTTTCACTTTATACAAACTCAGGATAATTTTTGTAGAATTTAATAAAATTGTTTTGATATTTTAATAGATTTTTATAAATATAATAGTATAAAATTGATTTAATTATTATAAATATTAAATAAATGAATTTTAGAAATATAAAAATTGTGAATAAAACTTTTGACTCAGATATAATAAATATAATTTTTTTTAGAATTTATGAAATAGTTTTAATATTTAAAAATGAATTTATAAGATTAAAATGTTTAATATATATATTCTTTAGTTTGTTGTTTTAAAAAGAAAAAGAAAAGAAAAAGGTGGCCGTAGCCGGACTCGAACCCGGGTGCTCAGGGTTGCAAGCCATGGTCACAACCACTTGGCCTAGGCCAGTGGTTGTGATGATCTCTGATTAAAATTAAATAAATACGTTATGTAAATCTGAGTTTATCCCCAAATCAAGTTACGAACCCTAGATTCTACAATCAGACAATCCATACACTTTGAACCCGATTAATGTTAGGGCTTTTGTTGTATGTTTGCCGACTAACAAACCCACAAAAACAATTGGACTTACAGTGATGAATCGTGTTCGTTTGCCCGGTCAAAGCCAAAAGTCAAACGATGATCAGAAAGTTAATTATCAGAGTGTTTGGAACAGAATTGGAGATTGAGAAGAGAATGTGAGCGAGTTGTGAAGGATCGTAGCACATCAATTTATACTGGGGATCGATGGATTTGATTAATTGGAAAGTTGACCCACGATTAAATGTCAAACGCGTATTGATTTGAAATTGGTCAACGATTGATTGTTAATAGCGTGCAATTGAGGTTGATTGAGGCCGGTAATCACATATGTTTGCCAAATTTAGATCAATTATCAGTTAATACCCTAGATTGAATCATACGCGACCCACAGTTGACTTTATCAGTCAACTGTGAAGGTTTTATAAACAAGCATATATTTATTTCTCGTCTGGATTTATCCCAAGTTGATAGCTAGCCCAGTTGGTTTATGTGTTGTGTGGTTTGGTCCGGCTTGGGCGCGGGTTCGATTCCCGGCCCAAGCAGTTTTTGTTTTTTGATAATTATTACATATAATCACATATATAATATATATATATATATATAGTATTAGGGTTCCAATAACGCGACAAAAATAATTAATGCGAATGTAAAGGATAAAACTTGACGTTTTATTTATAACGATCGTGTAACGTACAAGTCTTAAATGCGTAATGTTACATCAACCAAAAATATTAAACCCTTGTCTGGCACAATCAAAAGTAGCAAACAAAACAAATCCATCGACTCTCCTTCAACAATTGATACCAGCCCATTTAAAAAAAAAAAAAGAAAATACCGGCCCAGTTTTTAAAACAGAAAATACCGGCCCATGTTTTAAAAGCAGAAATACCGGCCCATTGACTGGCCTATTTAATAAAAAACAAAAATCTAGAAGGAAAGTTTCCCCGAAAAATTCCCGTTTTAAAACTAAAATTAAACGAAGAAAATGTAAAACTCGTGGACAAGCCAATATGGCCCAAGTTTATAATGATTTGGAACAACCTTGGATATTTGATTGTGGTGCTACTGACACCATGACGTATGATCTAAATGATATTATTTCAAAAACCAAACCACGAATCAATAATATAAAAACCGCAAACGGGGAAACTATGTCTGTTGAAGGGGGAGGGACTGTTGAAATAACATCAACTCTTAAATTATCAAATTGCCTCTACGTTCCATCCCTGTCACACAAATTATTGTCTATTAGTCACGTGACGAAAGAATGAAATTGTATAGTATTAATGCACCCCACGTTTTGTATACTTCAGGATATCAGGACGGGAGTGATCATTGGGCGTGGCACTAAACGTCAAGGATTGTATTACGTAGAAGAAGTGGCTCAACAAGGTGCTGCGATGCTTGCTCATGGGACTGCAAGGAGGGAAGCTTGGCTATGGCATAGGAGGCCATCCGTCTACCGGTTATATGCGTCTTTTATTTCCTAAGTTAGATCCTTTGAATAAAACTTTTCATTGTGATACATGCATTCTAGCAAAAAGCCATAGACAAACTTATAAACCAAATAACACAAAAGTTGAGTCACCTTTTTCTATGGTTCATTCTAATGTTTGGGGTCCCGCTGAAATTAATGGGGGACAACACTTTCGTTTCTTTGTGCTCTTTGTTGATGATTGCACACGGATGACATGGATTTATTTTTTAAAACACAAATCAGAAGTGTTTGAAAAATTCAAAATATTTTACAATATGATACAAACTCAATTTAAAACAAATATACAAATCCTTAGAACTGACAACGAAGGAGAATTTATAAATAAATCTATGAAATTTTTTTGTCAAGATAAAGGGATTATCCATTAAACTACTTGCTCACATACTCCTGAACAAAACAGTATTCTTTTGGAAATTACTCGGGCCTCCCTCGTTGAGTCTCGAGTACCTAAATATTTTTGGCCCGAAGCTGTCGCTACCGCCACATACTTAATAAATAGGCTTCCTACCAGAGCTCTCAATCTTAAAACTCCTCTTCAAGTCCTTTCTGAGTTTACTAAGATTCCCCCTCCATTAACACTTACACCTCGTGTTTTTGGAAGTTCAGTCTTTGTCCACATACCTAAAACTGATTGGGGAAAACTCGGACCATGTGCTGAAAAATGTGTTTTTGTTGGCTATGGTATTGACAAGAAGGGATATCGGTGCTATAATCCTAAAACTCGTCATATGCACATTACTCTTGACTGTACCTTCCTTGAAACTGAGTTCTTCTACAACTTCCAACACAGTAGTAAGGGAGAGAAAGAATATGCTAACACACTGAGTTGGTTATGTATCCCCTCTACTCAAAGTCCTCAAACTGAGCCTCAGGCTGAGCCACTTCAAACTGAACCACACGTTTCCGCACAATCCAATGAAGATATCAGTGCCACCGATCATGATCCTCCGAGCCTTAACACTGAGGTAAGAGATTCACAAAACTGGTCTCAAGATAATAATGATTTTCAAAATGATGAGGAAATTCAAAATAACGAAACACATGAGGAAAATCATGAACCTAATACGAACATATCTAATGTTTTTGTTGATCCTATAGAACAAACTGTACAGGAAGAAACAACCAACAGGTATAACCTTCCACCAAGGGCCAACAGAGGAGTTCCTCCAAAAAGGTACTCTCTAAGGAAGGAAACAAGACCCTCTAGATATCCCACAGCAAACATTGCCAAAGGGATATTATCGAAAAAGGCCAAGGATTTACCACCGCTTTATACAATGAATAAATCCCAACCTCCGTTGAAGAGGCCTTAAAATCAAAAAGGTGGAAAGATGCCATAGAAACAGAGATGGAGGTTCTTATAAAAAATGATACATGGGAAAGATGTGTCCTTCCTCCAGGGAAGAAACCCGTTGGATGTCGTTGGGTCTTCACAATCAAATATAATCCTGATGGCACCATCGAGAGATATAAAGCACGGTTAGTTGCAAAAGGATACACCCAAACCTATGGGATAGACTACTCTGAGACCTTCTCTCCAGTAGCAAAAATCGACACCATTCGTGTCCTTTTCTCTATTTCTGCTAATGAAGGATGGTCCCTTCACCAATTCAATGTGAAGAATGCCTTCCTTCATGGAGAACTCAAAGAAGAAGTCTACATGAATGCTCCGCCTGGATTTACATGAGTTTTTCAAAGTAAAGAAGTTTGCCGACTGAAGAAAACGCTTTATGGGCTAAAACAATCTCCCCGCGCTTGGTTTGGCAGATTTACTACGGCTATGAAGGGATATGGTTTTCGACAAAGCAATTCTGACCATACGCTATTTCTTAAACGAAGATGTAAACTTATAACCTGTTTAATTATATATGTTGATGACATGATCATTTCAGGAAACGACGAAGATGAAATAAGGAAATTAAAGACAAACTTGTTCAAAGAATTTGAGATGAAAAACTTAGGAAAGCTCAAGTACTTCCTTGGAATCGAGGTACTGCGATCAAAGAAAGGCAACTTTATATGTCAAAACAAGTATATTCTAGATATTCTAGCTGAAGTAGGAATGGTCGATTGCAAGCCAGCTGATACCCCAATGATTGCTAATCAAAAGCTTTGCATGGAAAAAGAAGCAGAGTTAGTAGATAAAGAGAGATATCAACGGTTGGTGGGTAAACTTATATACCTCTCCCACACTTGCCCAGACATTGCCTATGCAGTCGGGGTAGTAAGCCAGTTTATGCACCAACCCCAAGTATCTCATATGGATGCCCAGACGTTGACCGTTGGCCATGGAGTCCTATTTCAACCCAACAAACACCTAAAGATTCAAGTCTACACTGACGCCAACTGGGCTGGAGACAAAGAAGATCGAAGATCAACGTCTGGATACTTCACACTAGTAGGAGGGAACCTTGTTACCTGGAGAAGCAAGAAACAAAAGGTTGTTGCTCTTTCTAGTGCAGAGGCAGAATTCTGAGGAATCGCTCGTGGTTTAGCAGAAGTCTTATGGATTCGCAAACTCCTAAATGAAATCGGATTTACTCAAACTGAAGCTAACACAATTATGTGTGATAACAAAGCTGCTATACAGATTTCAGAAAATTTTGTTCAACACGATCGTACAAAACATATAGAAGTTGATAGACATTTTATCAAAGAAAAAATCGAGGCAGGAATTATTAAGCTTCCATTCGTCAATTCAAAAGATCAACTTGCGGATATATTAACCAAGGCTGTCAACGGGAAAATTTTCAAATATTGTCTCGACAAGTTGAATATTGGAGATCCCACTACTCAACTTGAGGGGGAGTATTAGAATATCTATCAATCAATCATCATCTCCTTGGTTGTTTACCATATTTTCGGCTCTCATATACAAGGAAGGAGCCGTTATGGTTTATTCATTTCCAATCACATTTAGTTATTTCCTTTTCAATACAAACCTTGTATCTCTATTTAAAGAGAGTCTTTTGCCTAGTTGTAATACAATCTTATCAATAATATTTCAAAGTATTATCATTTTTCTCTCAATTCCTATACGGTTCAGGTCGGAGCCATATTTACCAATGAAGAGCTCGATCAAGTTTTGTGATCAGAATGGAGAACAAGCTTGGAGCATAATACACTCGGTTTTGCAGTGATAAACGATTCGCATAATTATTTTGTTCGAAGATCATATCACCGTTTGTATTTTCCGTTCTCGTCTTGACTTGTAATTGCGACCAAAGAAAAAAATAAAATTGTGAGCGTTGGATTTTAGCTAAAACAGGATTACACGATCATACAAGTCACAAATCTAGGTGCGGAAACCCTAGATCTGAACAAATTGATAAAACACAAATCACGACACAATCAAGATCATTTTCAATAACATTTCATAGATTAACTTTCATTCAAAATGCATTTACAATGAGTTTATGTTAATCTAGATCACACAGATAATCTCTCAAAAACACCTATGAACCTGATCTGAACCTGGACACAAATGACAACTCTCTTACATTATCAAAAACTCAAAATCTATATATAGGCACTGCACATTCGCCCCTTACAACTGGTTGAATGTGAGTATTTTCCACATTCGCCCACTACAAGTGGTCGAATGTGTCTTCTTGTCTTGTCCATTCTTCCTTCGCCCAGTCCATATCTACCTTCGCCCATATCAATCTTCCTTCGCCCCATTCTAGTCACCTTCGGCCATCCACTAACATATGTTAATTATTGTATATCCAATCCTTATTCGCAAAACGCATCAACAAACTCCCCCTCGACTATTGATTGGATAGTTTTCTCTGATAGTCCATCGTCTTGTTCATCAGTTTGATTCTGAGCTGCTTCTTCTGCTCAGATGTCATTGGCGGCTCGAATGTTTTCTTCACAGGCTTAGACACATTGGCCATCTTCACAGTCTTGCCAAGTTTACCCTCCAAGTTGCTCCCTGCATTTATATCATATGCAAAACACACTCCAACAACTTGAGTATACTTTCTCGCTTGAGCAAAATCATTGGGTTCATAGTAAATCGGATTGTAAAACAACATGATGATGTCTTCGAATGTGCAATTGATCAACCACATAGGATCAAATACATGAACATGCTTGTATTTATCCTTTCCATCTCTCAACACGATCACCGCTTCTGCCTTTCTCCAATCGTAATACCAAAAGATGAAATCAGCACTGAAATGCTGTGGCATTGGCATCAACGGTATCTTCCTCATCACATTAGGTGCTTTATATATCAAAGTAACACGCTTCATATTGGTTTGTGGATCAATATCCCTATGCACTTTTCTTCTGGGATATTGAGGCTTGAACCTGTTCCATCTCGTACGACTTTCCCAAACCAATTTGTCTGCGCACCAACCGACATGTGATCCATTTACCTCGGCACCTGACATTGGGAATCTGCATAAGTCTCTCACCGCCCAATACGGTAGAGTAAGCAAATCATAGAATCTGTTGAAGTACAGAATTCCGGTTTCCCATTTTGCAGCAATACACTTCAGTCTGCCTAAGTAAGTCCACCCGAGAGCTCTGCCTTTGAACTTCGCATTATGAAATCGATAAAAATTACCTTGAGCTTCAGGCTTAGGTCGGTTCTCATCCATTTCCTTCAACTTCTTCATATAATTCTTCAACTCATCAGACTGGTTAGAAGAATTTTTCTTTTCAGTTCCAAATACCTTCTCAACAAACTCTTCGCTTCTTTTCTTTGCTTTCTGTTTCGCTGACTTATTTGGTATCTCAGTGAAGTCAGGAAATACTTCATTCTCATCTTCTTGTCTGAAATACTGGGGAAACTCTTCATGAGTAATATCTTCTATTTCAACTTCATTGTTTTCTGGAGTATGCACATCATCTGAATGACTTCCCATATCCTTTTCAGGAATATCAGGAATCGATTCATCCATCATAAACTCCTCAAACGTCTTTCCTACCCTCTGTGCGAGACCATCTAGTATTTCTTTCGCCACAGATGCAGGTAATTCTCCTTCTTCAAGATCTGGATCTTCATATTCCAACTCATATCTCAAATCATCAGTCTGGAATATTTCAGCGAAGCATCCTGTGAACTCAATGGTCCACTCTCTCTTTTCCAACATATTCTTATATAACTGTTTAGCATCCTCAGACAGAGATCTCACCTTCTCGTTCCAGAAAATACTTTCATCCGAATCTACATTCCCACCTTTCTTCTTGGAACTCGATTCTCCAGTATCTTTCTTCTTCTGTGGTGTTCTCTTCTCATAAGTAAATCTGGAAGTATCATCTCCTCCATCATGATCACTTCCACTGCTAAACTCATCACCTTGCTTTTTCCCCGTACCTTCAGCATCATCATCATCATCATTATTGTCATCATCATCATCATTGTCATCATTATCATCATCGCTTTTATCCGATCCATCATCATCCTCATCATCATCTTCTTCTTTCTCAGAATCAGAATACTCATAATCAACTTTCTGTTCATCTTCTTCTTCATCTTCTTCACCCTCTTTCAACTGGGGTGCTCTGCTATAAAGCTCTTCAATCAAACCACAAAGGCGTTTGTTTTCCTTCTTTAATTCTTTGTTATCAGCCTTAATCAGTTTGATTTTGCTCTTGTTTCTTTCACATTTTCTTTCAAGCTTCTCATTCTTTGCTTCAATCAACTTAATCTTATCATTTATATCATCCTGATTAGATTTCGAAGCAACCACAATCTGGAGCATCTTCTCCTCATTCTGTTTGAACTTAGTAATCTCAGCTTGTTGAGCAACCAGCATCTTCATCATGTCCTCCATCTTCTTATTAACTTGTTTCATGACATCATCATCCACAGTCACTTTCTTCGACTTAGATCTGGATGGCTCAACTTCAACAACTTTCTCTTTCTGAGGCTTTCTAAACATATCGAGTACTTTATCCATATCGATATTGAACTGATCGATTGGTAAAGTCTCTACCTCTTTCGCTTTCTTCTGCTTCCTGGCAACTGGTGAAGATAGCTTAGAAGGTGTACCAGCATCAGGTAATCTCTTTCCTTTCAACAACTGAGCCAACTCTTTCTCTCTCAGTTCTTTTACGCTTGATTTCTTTGCCATAGTCTTTTGTTTCTTTGTTTTCTTGGGCAAATTCACAACTACAGTTTCTCCAACACTCAATTCAGCTAGATCAACACCTAAACCTTCATCTTCAACCGATTTCTTTCTCCTCTCAGCTTCTTCTATCGACTGATTCAAGGATTCAGACTCACCAACCATAGTGGCCTTACGTTTGGTGGTCCTCACATTCTCATCATCAGAATCCCACTGTTCATCAACCTCAGTCTCTTCTGAATCTACAGACTCTTCATCCACCAAACCCGATCCTTTCTTCGCCGTCGATTTCTTTCTAGCTACTTGCTGCTTAGTGCTTCCCTGATCAATAGCCTTTCCCTTGCCCTTCCCTTTGGCTCCAGGATTGACTACTTGACGTTTCCGCTTAGTGCTTGAATCAACATACACTAAGGGATCATCGTTATCTGAGTCACTATCATCATGTCTTGCTTTGTTCTTGCCAGGATCAATGTAATCCGGACGAGCCAAAGCGCCAAATAATCTTCTGTTAGGTGGCTTCTCACTATCAGGCACACCTTTGTAACCTTTCATCCTCATCAAGGTTCTAATATTCATGTGATCTTGACCTAGAATCATAGTCGGATCCTTTTTCAGCATAGGATACTTGTAGTCAAAGATCATCATCAGAAACCTCGGATACAACATAAACTTCTTATTCTTCATTCCCTTCAGCATCTCCAGCATATGATCAAGAATCATCCCAGAAACATTAAATGGTTTGTTGAGTGTCAACGCAACCATTAATGAACTTAAACTCCTTCTCATCACGTCATAACCACCACTCACACATCCAAAGACATGAATCAGAACATGTGCAAAATACTTGTACTGCACTCCCAGCTTCCCCTTATACATAGATCCGTCAGTGATTGGACCTTTGTATTTCATTCTTAAGAAGCACGCCTTCTGTTCTATCCACGATAACTCCCTGGGATCTTCACTATCTTCAAATTTAATCTGTAACGCCTCCCGAATATCAGCTTCAGTCAAGAACATCTCCATCTCCTGAATCTTGCTCTTGATGATCGTCTGATTCTCCCAGTAGTCATACTTAGCATTCTGGTAAAAGTCTTCTATGATGTCTTTGTATATGATGGTTGGTGTGGCTAAGGCATGAACAATCCTGCTCCTCCTCAGAAATTCTATAATCCCAGTAAACTCCGTGTTCTTCTCAACGTCACCTAGATAAGCGCAACAGTTGTGCGATCGTTCAAAAGGCCAACTGCTAGGAACAGATGTTTCAGCTACTGGTACTGGATCTTGAACTGTGATCTCAGCTGGAGTTTCAACATTCACTGCTGGTGATTCAATATACTCGGGTTGTTCAGCCATCTGCACATGAAAATCAATAAAACACGTCAAAACACAAAAGCGACAAATTATAAAAATTTTGGTCAAAGACATCTGCACATTCGCCCGTTTTAAAGTGGCCGAATGTGAGAATATGTGGTCGAATGTGAAAATATATGGACGAAAGTGAACATGATCTTGATTAGAAGTCACATTCGTCCATTTTGTTGTTCATTCGCCCAACCAGTTTCACCTTCGCCCGTTTTATAACAACCGAATGTGAAATATTTACCCCCAAAATTTAAATTTTTGCCAAATCTGTTTTTAAACCATAAAAATGATTCAAATGTGTTCTATATTGGCCGATTATTACTCGTTCAACACCAATTGTCCATTTATTTCATTCTACATCAGTTTTTAAAAGTGAATTAGGTTTAACTAAGTTCAATCAAACATTCAATCAATTTAACTATGTTAAACACTAATTCCTCATTATATCTCCCCCTAAAACTTATGTGGAATGAAATGCTATCAAAAACAACAATTAAAACAGACTCGAAGACCATGAACTGTGAAACCCTAGGTCCGATGATAAACACGATGAATCTGTGCAGATTATCCGTCCAATACCTGTGAAAATTGTATCAAAATGATCAGAAAGAACTAGGGAACAAATCAAGGGAACATAAAAGTCACGAGCAACAAGGTCTTGGTATGACAGAAATTTTGAAAAATTTTGAATGAAGAGGCTCGAACCTGAAAGACATATATATAGAGGTCTACATTCGCCCGTTTGAGGTGGACGAATGTGGGTTAAAACCACATTCGCCCCAATTTAATGGCACGAATGTGAAACTGCTCCACCTTCGTCCCTAATTAAAGACCCGAAGGTGAAATTTTACCCGGAAGTGGAATGTTCACCCGAAAGTGAAAAATCCACATTCGCCCAGAAACAAAACGGTCGAGTGTGATGATTTTTCCACAATCGACCCATTTAAGGGGCGAATGTGAAATGGAAAAATCTGAAAATTTCGCCAAATCACGAATTCGAATCCCGTTCAACATTTTTCAATCCGTTAAACTTCCAAAACTCAAATTTTCACTTTTTGAATGTTACAAAGTCCAGATGGTGTTCTCAAATCTCAGAAATTGACCATCAAGCATCCCCGGATATCAAAAATAAAGCAGAAATGCAAATCTTTTGGATTTTCTGAAACATTTATCAAAACACACCTAAAATCTTTTTGGATTTTGTATCTTTTTGACAATAAAAGTAAAATGCGACAAAATAAAATGCATCAAAGTAAATGAAAGCAGTAAACATTTTGTGATTTCCGGTAAAAGGATCATATCAGTTTTCTGAGAAATCTGAACACAGCGTTGATCTGTTTCAATATTATCATTAGAAACAATATGTGACACGGCAATTGCTGATATTGTTGTCCACATAAGCTCTCATGCAGACAATTACGCAATGCTTTATAATGATACGAATTAGATGTATTAGACTAACACATTGTGGTTCCCACACACACGACATACTCCCGTATCAAGAAGTAATTTGCACAAAGACTCATTGTAAAGCGTGATTATGCTTTCGTTGTCTGTAATTGTACAAGATATAATGCATAGAGGTATACAGGTCAGCAAATTAATGCAGCAAAGTAACATATGCACCATACCAGGTTGAGGACTGATATTAATCATGATTTGCATCAATGATCAATACGATATTATAGATAATCTTTGATCATCATATAACATGGAAAGTTCCTCAATTCGGTAACTTTAGGATTTGGCATAAAGCTCTTTTATAAAGACATCCTGTCTGATCTAGGTCCGTAATGACTTACAGCAGAAGATCAGATAGGCTATCCCCAGACAACTAATAACATAACGACCCTAAACCTCCAAGTTTTGTACAAACACCCTATCAAACGAAATTACGGTACTAAGACCATATGCCCATGAGGTGTTCATCCACAAACGCGTAGTTTGTTATGTTTGTATCACTAATGCACGCAATATATAGTCTACGAAGCCTATCAGCATATCACACGTAATCAACATACGTCTCATTAAAACTATACAATTCTTTAGCCTGTGTCAGATCCCCACTGATGTACTATCATTTCCTCTTTTTTATCCAGGAAATCATTTTGGGTTTTTCTAATTTTTAGGTATTTTGAAAATTTTTCAATGTTTTTGGTTTTTCTGATAAAATGACTCCCCCTAAAATAAAGAACATATTTTTGGGTTTTTAATTTTTCTGAAAAACAAAACAAAAATTTGAAAGAAACAATCCACTTGAAAGCATCAACTTCTTTGAGGATTAAACAACCCCCTCGAAAGCATCAACTTCTTTGAGGATTATGATAGTAAAGAGAAATTCCCAATTAGCAAAGAGAAATTCCCAATTAGCAAAAATTTAAAACTAAAACTAAAAATGAAAAATGATAAACCGAGGAGCCGATTAGTCCTGTTTTTCCTTTATATTGTTTACTTTCAAAAGATATTCAAAGCGGGATCTGTCAAAAGCTTTTGTAAACAAATCTGCACGTTGGTAGTCAGTATGGATTTTGACCATGTCAATCAATTCCTTAGCATAACAATCACGGATAAAATGATATTTAATCCGAATATGTTTAGCTTTAGAATGATTTTCAGTATTTTTAGTTAATGCAATTGCGGCTTCGTTGTCACAGTGTATAGGGGTTTTAAGAAACTGCAAACCGTAATCGACCATCTGTTGTTGGATCCAAAGCACTTGCGAACAGCAACTCGAGGCTGAAATGTACTCGGCTTCACATGTAGACAGTGCAACGGAAGTCTGTTTCTTGCATTGCCAGGTAATTAACCTGCTCCCTAAAAACTGGCAACTAGCTGTTGTTGATTTGCTGTCTTTGTCACAGCCGCCCCAATCTGCATCACTAAAAGCAATAAAATCAAAATCATCATCATTAGGGTACCAAAGTCCTTTTGATGGACAACCCTTCAGATATCGAAGGATACGCTTGACCGCCGTCAGATGACTTTGTTTCGGCTTCGATTGGTAGCGAGCACAGAGACACGTTGCATACATAATATCTGGTCGAGACGCTGTCAAATACATCAGAGATCCGATGATTGCTCTGTATGTAAATGGGTCTGTCAGCTCCCCCTTAGCGTCCACTCCAATCCCGTGATTGGGTTGAATCGGGGTATCCATCGGCTTAGAGTCCTCCATCTGGAATCGGCTCAAGATGTCGGCTACATATTTCGTCTGATGAATAAAGATCCCGTCGGGTCTTTGATCCACCTGTAAGCCGAGGAAAAACTGCATTTCCCCCATAGCGCTCATTTCGAACTTCTCCTGCATAACAGTTTCAAATTCCCTGCACAAGAGTTCGTTAGTTGAACCAAATATAATATCATCAACGTAAATCTGTACTAGAAGCAAGTCATCTCCCGTCTTTTTCGTAAAGAGGGTGCAATCGACGAGGCCGCGCTTGAATCCTTTGGAGATGAGGTATGTACTTAGCTCCTCGTACCACTGTCTTGGAGCCTGGTGCAAACCATATAAAGCTTTGTTCAGCACGTAGACCTTGTCCCGGTGGATTGGGTCCTCAAAGCCTGGTGGTTGCGCGACATAAACCTCCTCCTTGACTTTACCGTACAAAAATGCGCTCTTGACGTCCATTTGATAGACTTTGAATTTCTTATACGAAGCAAACGCAAGGAACATCCGAATAGCTTCAATTCTTGCTACTGGTGCATAGATTTCGTTGTAATCAATTCCTTCGATTTGATGGAAACCCTGCACAACCAATCTGGCTTTGTTCCTTACAATAACTCCACGATCATCCTTTTTGCACTTAAACACCCACTTAGTGCCTATTTTCTTTCTTCCCGGCGGCAAATCTGTGAGCGTCCAAACTCCCAATTTCTGGAATTGCAATAACTCCTCCTGCATTGCCTCAACCCAGGCATCTTCATTCAAAGCGTCTTTGTATGTCCTTGGCTCTACCTGCGACACATAACATGCAAACGACCAATCATTTTGGCTACCAGATTTCTGGATTTTGGCATACAATGCTAAAGCACCAAAACTCTCTGGCGAATTAACGCTTTTAAGCTGCCCTCTGGTCATCACTCCACTACCAGGATCACCGATAACTTGCTCCAGCGGGTGAATACGATGAATCCAAGATTCCGGATTAACAGGTACAATCACTCCCGTCTGAGCAGTCAAGTTCTCTACAGCATCCTGATCATGACCTGTGTTAGATGAAGAAGCAACATCTGGATTTGGAGTTGGGTTCACAGTTTGCTCTTCTAAGTCTTCTGCATTTTCAAGAACGGCTTCTTCAAATTGTTCATCTTCAGATTCTGAAGTGTCTAATGAAGTTGAAGCTTCTTGAAACAACTCTTCTTCTTGTGTAGGAGCACTGGTATCATTAGAAGCTGGTGGGGGGTTTACGGTGATTGGACGCATCAACGGTGAAGTTGCCGCGTTTTCACACTCGTAAAGTAATCTGATAACAGCTTCTTCAACCAGACTATCTAGGTTGAATGATTCAAAGAAATCTTTGTAATCAAACATCCAATCAGGGCCCGTGCCTTGCAAATTTTGAGTGTAACGTTGAACTTCCACGTTAGCCCAATCCTCCACTTGACGAGTTCTCTTGTTGAATACCCGTTTGAGCGGGGTTGCATATCCAACAAAATATCCCTCTTCAGCTTTAGGACTAAACTTCTCGCTTGGATTCAGCATCGTGCATGGCGCCCCAAATGGTTCTAGATACTCTAAATTGGGCTTTCGTCGGTGTAACAGCTCATAAGATGTTTTTCCAAACTTCTTCACTGTCAAAACCCGATTTAAAGTGTAGTTTGCTGCATAAATCGCCTCATTCCAGAACATTACTGGAAGATTTGAGTCAGCGAGCATTGTTCTAGCAGCCTCAATCAGAGTCCTATTCTTTCTTTCAGCAACACCGTTCTGTTGCGGGGTATACGGAGCTGAATATTCATGATGTATCCCTTTGCTTTCACAAAGTTCATCCATCTTTGCATTTTTGAACTCCGTCCCGTTGTCACTCCTGATCCTTTTGATCTTCAAATTGTAGATATTCTCTAGTCGAGTGAACAGAACTTGTAAGTTGGTAAAGGTATCGCTTTTGTTCTTCAAACACATCACCCATGAGAATCGTGAATAGTCATCAGTGACGACTAAACAATAAAGCTCTCCAAGATGACTTTTGCATTTGACCGGTCCAAAAAGGTCCATGTGCAATCGCTCAAGCGGCATCTCAACAGAGTTAACTTTCTTCACTTTATGGGACTGTTTGTGCTGTTTTCCTTTCATGCAGCTCACACACTTGTCGTTTAGATGGAAATGTTTCACGTTTACTCCATCGACAAGTCCATTTCTCACTAACTGATTCATTTTCCTCAGATGAATGTGCCCCATTCTGCGGTGCCACATTATCGATTCTTTTTCGGTCGCCTTGGATAGAAAGCATGTTATCTGTCCCTGTGATGTCATCGCCTTGGACATATCAAGAATATAAAGTTGTTGACTCGAGGTGCCATCAACATAACCCACTCCTTTGGAATCTTGAAGCCCGGTTTGAGAATATAGCAGGATTTGTCATCAAAATGCACAGAAAATTGTTTATCGCATATTTGACTGACGCTCAACAGATTATAGTCTATCTGCTTGACATAAGAAATTCGCTCGAAAGTCACAATCCCGTTACTCACGCTTCCTTCCATCGTAATATATCCTCCTTTATTACCCGCGAATGCGACATATCCACCATTAATATTCTTCACATCAAACAGCAACGCCAAATCCCCCGTCATGTGGCCTGAAGCTCCACTATCAACAATCCAGAGACTGCTAATAGGGCCAACTGAAGCTCCCTGCACACAAAAAGTAAACATTTAGTTCTTTCGGGGGACCCAAGCCTGAGTCTTGGGCCTTTGAACATTTGATTTCAAAGAAACATCCTCAATGACTTTTTCAACAACTTTTTGTTTTGAATCAACCGTTTTCTGATTTTTCAAAACAGTGTCATTTTTCTCACTCACCTTTGAAGTAGAAGCTCCTGGAGTACCATTAGGTGTCCAAGATTGTTCAGACCTTTTGAGAATACGAATTTGAGATTTTGGTTTCTCAATAGGTTTCTGAACATTGTTACTAAAAGTAACTTTCTTAGCAACCTTATCTGAATTAACAGACTTAGGTCCAACATTTGACTTGACAATTGGTTTTTGTGGAACCTTTTGTCTATCAGCTGTTGTGTTCACCGCAGGTTTTCTCCAAGATTGTTCCATTGCAATCCGATTCCTTCGATCATATTGAAATGGACGGTTGTTCCTCATTTGAAAATTGTTTTGATTATAAAAATGTTGTTGTTGAGGAACAGCCCGTCTATGTGGTGGAACATAATGATCAATCGGCTTTCTCATGGAATTCTTAACCTCAACCTCATGTCTTTTGTGCCTTACATATGGACACTGAGCAAGTAAATGCCCACGTTCTCCACATTTAAAGCATTTTCTATATTCCTCAAACACATAATGAGCATTTGGTGAAGCAAATGATCTGACAGGAAATTGATCATTATACTGTTGATTTCTTAAACTCTCAGGAAGTGGTCCTTTCGAGTAAGAAGGTTCATGAAAACCATTTGCTTTATCATTTGGTCGAATAAACTCAGTGACATGGATTTTTGGTTCTTGAGGAACTTCTGAAAATAGTTTCTTTAAAATTTCTGGTGGAATTTCATTGGTTCTTTCATGTTTTGGAAACCATATTGTGCTTTCTTGCCAGATTTTATCAAGTTTAGAATAGTTAACATTTTTAATCGGAAATTCCTCATCAGAAATGATTTTATCGGATCCTTCCATCCGATAAAACACTTTAACTGGTTTGTCACTTGGTTCATTCAGCTCATTCTTTTTGACCTCATTCTTAACAACATTATCTTTCTTAACATCAACCTTTTCAGACTTTTTATCACGATTAGCATTTGCCATCGGATGAACATGATCAGATGGTGACACTGGTTCAGTAGTAACGATGTGATTTTCTTTTGGAATCTCACATTCATTAACAGATTGATCACTACCAGTTTCATCATTTTCTGAGTCTGAACTATCACTCTCAGCATAAACACCCTCATTGTTCAAGCCCAAAATCGGTCTCACATCGGAATATGGATCACCAATACTCGAGGTATTAGATTCCTTTTCCGATGATGAGTCTGATTTTATCGAACTCTCCGGTATAACTTGGTGATAGTTATGGTTTTCAAAAAGAACCGGAGATGGTACAGACTTGTAATTAGTGGTGTTATCATCAATGATATGTTCTACCACATAAGCAACATTCTTATAACTTTCCAGCTTTTTGTTCACCTTTTCAGCAAAGCATTTTATGACTGCCATTTCCAATTTGGTGTTTTCAATTTCATTGATGTAGTTGTTTATGGCCAATTGTTTTAATGACAAAGTGTTTTTCAAGTCGGAAATGTCCTTTTTATAGCCATCTAATACTTTGTTAAAAGCATTCAACTCTTTGCGAGTAGATTGACAGTTCAAAATAGCACTATCTCGTGAAATTCGGAGTTGTTTATTCTCCTCTGTCAATCTATCACATGTTCCACAGTATTTATCACTCATAACATCAGTGCTATATTCAGAACTTACAGGTTTTGGCGGTTCAGTCATGGCCATCAACGCAAAATGAGCTTCCTTTCCAGTGAAAAACTTGGAGTAGTCGATCTTGGTGAAAGCATCATCAGCTATGCACGACTTCCTCGTCATCAAAAAGTCAGCTTCTGCCAGCAACTGGTCAATATCATCATCTAAAGAATCAACACTTGCCTCTGTGTCTGATTCGCTCTCAGAATCTGAATAAACTGATCTACACTACTCGGGAACATCAGAAACTGAATCAATCACCATTCCAGAACTCTTTTCCTCAGCTTTAACCTCAACAGGTTCACTCTCCACTTCCATCTCAGTCTCAGAATCATCACTTTCACTCTCCTCAGTTTCTTTCTTCTCATCAACTGCCACCGACTCTTCCATATCAACCTGATAGGCAACACATGCCACATTTCCACCAGTAGTCACTTCCTCAACTCCTATTTGCATACCCGACCAGTCAAACCTCTCATCCTGTTGAGTCACCAAAGCTTGGTTCTGACTCGCATTCTGTTGAGTCTCATTAGGTGTAGTGATAGGTACAACTGTTCGGTTTGTGTGATTAGGAGATTGGTTTTGAATCTGGTGTTGAGTGTTTGGTTGTCTGTTTTGGTTGTTAAAGTTTCGGTTTTGGTAGTTGTTGTTATTTTGGTAAGAAACTTGGTTTTGTTGACGGTTCTGGTAATTTGCATTGAAAGGGTTTCGATTACCTTGTTTAGGTGGCTGGGTGCATTCCCTTTTGAAGTGTCCTTTTTCTCCACAATTAAAACACGTAACCTTCTCCTTGTTGAAACCATAGGTTGTGTTGGGAGAAGTTGCCAAGTCAGTCCTTCCAGTTTTCTCGATGAACTCTGTTGCTCTCCTCATTATACTCGCAAAAGCCCATTGAATGTCAATGAGTTCCATCTCTTCTTTGTCTATCTGTGCGTAGTCTTCGTTGGTTAAGTTGTTGTTCCCAATCTGACTAGCAACCAACCCATTGTAGGATGAAACCATTGCTGAGACTAATGCAATGTGTTGCTGAGCAACCTCCACAGTCACATTTCCCAACTTAGATGTATCCAAAACCACCGGTTGTTGTTTATGTTGAGTAACTTGGTTTAATGGTTGTTGTGTTTGGTTAGCGGTGTAAAAACTTGCTTGTTGCATTGGAGAGATTGGTGAAATGTAGGAACTATATTGTGGTGGTGTGTATGATGGTTGTGAGTAGGAATTATATTGTGGTGGTGTGTAGTTGGTGGTTGGTTTTGATGAATCCATGACATTGGAAATACATGCAACATGTGGTGCAACGCTTCCAGAGCTCGAGTTTCCAGCTGAAACTGAAGTACCTCCAAAATACAAACTGGGATTCTGAGGAATCTGTGACCTTCTAGCTTTCCTCCTGTCCTCCAACTCTTTGTTCTCCAGCTTTTCAATAAACTCTGAAATGGTCCAGAATTGATAAGCATCCTTCTCTCTGAGTACCTCCACATGCTGATCCCATTGTGGTGGTAAAGCATCTGCAAACTTATCCACCTGCTTAGTCATTGGAATCTGTACACCATAACTAGACAATTCAGACAATAAATGCATATATCTCGGAGTTAGTTCTTTCAAAGTTTCATTATTAATAAAAGAAAAATTCTCAAACTCTTTGACCAATTCCTCCATTCTCAGACTCCTGGTCTTCTCATTACCATCATGCTTCCTCTTCAGCTTATCCCAAAGCTGCTTTGACGTAGTACATGTCCCAAACTGATGCAACAGGTCACTTGTGATTGCCTGTGTCAGTTGAGAGAACGCCTTCTTCTCTACCACATATTTCTTCTTTTCATCCTCAGTCAAGCTCTCCAGAGGAATCAACTCACCTGTGTTCTCCAGAATCGGTGCTGTGTATCCTTTGACAATCATGCTCCATGCCTCTGCTCCTTCAACTCCCATGCCTTCCAGATGGATCTTGAACATGGTGTGCCACTGGTTATACTCTTGCATATCCATGAGCTTCGGTGGCCGAGTTCCACTACCTGTAGACAAATCCTTAATCAAGGTAGAAATAGCATTAGTGGTTTGAGTATTTACCGCCGCTGCAGCTACTCCCCAGTAATCAGATTGTAGTGCCGGATGTGCTACATTTTGAGGCATCGTGCTCGTTGTTGTCATGTAGTTAAGTGGTTGTGAGGATTGTGTGTTCGTCTTTTGCGCTGCCACTGTCCATGTGTCCATTGTCTGCTGTTGTGGTTGTGTTGGTGCTGATCCCGGAGTAGTTTGAAAACGCCACATGATCACAAATTGAAAATCTCAACACTTAGAAAAAATTTTTCAGCAAAAACTCTAGGTTCGCCCGAAATTCAGTAGATTCGTCCAAATAATCCTAGGTTCGTCCAAACTGTCACACTCTCGTCCCTTCTGTTCTACTTTCGTCCCAACAGTAACACCCGAATGTGAATATGACCAGAATGTAACCACAGACTAACACTATTCCACTTTCGCCCAAATCAGAACGGTCGAATGTGGAATTTTCTACCCGAAAGTGAAAAACTCAACACAAATTTTCAGGTTCGACCACTATTTTCTCAGGTTCGCCCACTTTTTATCAGGTTCGACCACAACACTCAGTCCAGGTTCCAGGTTCGCCCAAAACTAGCAGATCTCATTTTTGAAAAACGGTTATTGTTTGAAAAAACGGTTATTCTGATCTCAGATTTTCAAAAGTTCATGGATTTGAATGATCTCAATCAGGTTATGTTTCGGAATTGATTTGGAACAACTTTAAGTCTTGGAAAACTTGAATTCGACCACAAATTCACCTTTAAATCGATCAAAAACACTTAGAAACAATGTTTATGTAAAAACAGATGATTTTATGTCAAAAACATGTCCAAATCAGCTATGATTTTATCAAATTTGTTGTTGTATGATCCACCTGGCTCTGATACCACTTTGTGAGCGTTGGATTTTAGCTAAAACAGGATTACACGATCATACAAGTCACAAATCTAGGTGCGGAAACCCTAGATCTGAACAAATTGATAAAACACAAATCACGACACAATCAAGATCATTTTCAATAACATTTCATAGATTAACTTTCATTCAAAATGCATTTACAATGAGTTTATGTTAATCTAGATCACACAGATAATCTCTCAAAAACACCTATGAACCTGATCTGAACCTGGACACAAATGACAACTCTCTTCCATTATCAAAAACTCAAAATCTATATATAGGCACTGCACATTCGCCCCTTACAACTGGTCGAATGTGAGTATTTTCCACATTCGCCCACTACAAGTGGTCGAATGTGTCTTCTTGTCTTGTCCATTCTTCCTTCGCCCAGTCCATATCTACCTTCGCCCATATCAATCTTCCTTCGCCCCATTCTAGTCACCTTCGGCCATCCACTAACATATGTTAATTATTGTATATCCAATCCTTAGTCGCAAAACGCATCAACAAAAATAAAAGAAGGTGCCTTTCAAGAACTTGTCGGTGGTTAAGAATAAGTATGCAAATTAAATAAGTTGGAGGCTGAATGGCTTGAATGTTAGACATCGATATGTTTCATAAAAAGTGTTTACAAGAATGGTGATGGCAAGCTAGTAATTTTTTGAAAAATTATATGTTGGTGGTCAAAGTTGGAAGGCTCATGTTAGAGTGTATTTGCATGAATTTTGAATGGTCATTAAATTAATGATTGAGCCAAGGTGGGTCAGAAATCAAAGCACAGTAGCGATCAGATTTTGTTGTGATGGTGACCGAAGAAGCGCATGTGGGTTGCGTCTTGTGTTAATCGATAGTATTTGATGGTTTCTTTGTAAACAGCGGTATGAGTTGGTTCAACCAGCCGGTGTCGCAGGCAGTGGCGGACCCAGGAATTTTTTTCACTGAGTTCCTTTTTTAGGTGTTCCAATTTCATATGACCAAAAATAAAAATTTCGGGTCGGTTTGACAGTTCAGGTCGAATAAGGTTCATCACATAATAAAAATATGATACTACATAAAAATCATCTCTTCAACATTTCAAGTCATCTGCAATAGTGATCATCACTTGTTTGTTGCTTATATTTGTGCAGAAACTGATGATATTTAATGAGGGCTCTAGATGAATATGGAAAACATGAAGGCTTTGTTTTATGTTTGATCATCATTGTTGGTTTTATTGAAATGTTCTAATTAGTTTAATTGTTCCACCTATATTTTGGGCATGCCAAAGCTGTTAAATAACTTCAAGATTTTAAACAGTCATGTGAAGATTTAGAGAAACCATCTATACTAGTAGCTTTGGTTCTTTATTTGTGTATTTCCTTCACACTTATGTTTAACATTCATGGGCAGGTCTAGGTTATAAGACATCACTTCAGCCCAACAATATGCAACACCTTATGTTTCGATCAATAACACAACCTAGTTACAAAGCACCGACTAAAGCAAGAAGACCAGCAAAAGTGCAAAACTAGGACTCCGGCCTTTATACCTCATTATACAACTTATCAAGTTCTACTATGAAATCATCAATCAAATACAATAACCCATGTCCTACTCTTTTAGTTTTTCACTGAGGAATTTTATCGAACACTTGGTGGGCAAAGAGCATAAACACAAACACTAGATTATATGAAAACAAGCTATAAATAAAACAACCAATTCCATAAATAACACACATCAAAGCTTTTTGGGGTAAAATCAACTTAAGAGACAAATGAAACCAGTTTATAATCTGGAAACAAACTAAACCCAAATAAAAACTAAAAACAATACACTTAACAAATAAATTAACTAATCGGACTATAAAAACAACTTGCCTGTAAGAAAGTGGAGCTATTTGATCAAGAAATTGGAGGGTCGGACCAAGGATCTGATTAACAATTATGAATCTGAACATCTAAAATTGGTTCGGTTTCTTGATGTTGGAACCGGAGGAAGTTTGAGGAAAAGAAATAGAGAACAGGTTTATTGGATGGTCGGGTATCGGGTCTGTTCTTGTTGTTTGCTGTAACCTCACGAATTTTCTCATTTATTTTGCATTAAAGTATTTCCCAATCCATGATATAAAGTCTAATTTATTTCTAAGTATTCTTATCTTTATCCGTGCACTTTCTAAGTTCCTTTTATCATTGTACAAAAAAAAAAAAAACTTCAATCATGACATATGTCCTATCCTAATTCTGTTTATAAAATCGTCATTTTATAAGATGGTGATTTTATTTTCTAATTCAAACTAATGATTTTTTTTATTTATTTCTTATTTAAAGCTAATCATTTTTCCAATTACATTTATAATCTCAAACAAGGAAGATATAAATTCATTTCAAAATAAAGTCTTAGTCATAGTCAAAGTCTTAGTCTTAGTCAAAGTCTTAGTCAAACAGTCAAAGTCTTAGTCAAATAGTCAATTCATCATAAAACCTTACTTTATGGTGTTGACCAATTTTAATGGCTAATTGAATCCAAAACTAGTATAAAAACCCACCTATGACCCATTATACTTTGCACCTCTAAATCGATTGTTTCAATCCGATTAAACTTTCCCTCATACCTTTCTTCTATAGTCTATTACTTCTACAATCGAAGCTTTGATTATAAAGCTCTTGTAATTGGCAACTTTGGGGCTACACATATTCTATTTCTCGAGACTTAATACTTTGCTAAGGTGAGTTTACGTAACCATGTTTATGCAATTCTTCATACTTGCAACATTTTACTTAAGCAATTCTACATGCATGTCTAGTTGTAAACTTTAATGCCTCATGAATTAGACAACAACAACAGTTTCAACGAGTTTCAACGAGTTTCAACATTACATAATCATTAGCTATGGCCAAGCCGGCGATACTCAATAATAGATCTATTGGATTGACAATCCCACCCGGATACGTGTACCTCCTACATAGGTAGCGTGGGTGATTGTTATCGTTCCAACATATTATTAAGGTGAACCGTGGATGACGGGATGGACCTAAACTAGTCGGAGGTTTGATTATGTCGATTCAACATATTATGTTTATTCATGTAGACTTAAACTTACGATAGACATATGAATTGCTAAACTTTTATTCTTAAACTTAATTGCTTGACATGGCTTATGTATTCTCACCAACTTCTAGTTGACGCCCCCATTTTTCCAAACTCAACAGGAAATACTGATGCTTGAAGTCTAGAGCTAGCATGAGGAGATATTTGAAGCTTTGTTTGATTATTTGATGTAGACTTTAATGTAATTCAATATTGTAATAAATTAAAGGATTATTTAAACTTGTGTACTACCATGAGCTACTGAACAATCATTCATACGTGGCACCTCGATGTTTCCGCCATCGGTTGGGGTGTTACATTTGCTCACCCCTGCAGTGAAGTTTGAGGAAAACAAATAAAGAAAAGGTTTAAATAAAACCCAAAACCCTAATGTTGGTATAAAAATAGAAACCAAAAACTGATTCAAAAAAATTAACTCAAATGCAGCTTGTGGTTGTCAAACCGTTGACCTCAACGTTAAAATAGGCGCTGACTTCCACTGGATCACTTAACATAGTTTGTTATGGGTTCCTTTCTAAATTTATCTATGGGTACCTTGTGTATTTTTTATATATATTAACACTAAAATTTCGAAATCGACTGAGTTCCCGGGAACCATTCCCAACAACGTAAATCCGCCCATGGTCACGGGCAAGTGATTGTAAGGGCAGCATAGGTCAAGTGTTTGAGCCGTCGAAGAAAGTTTCCACATTAGGTTGTGATCGTAACAATCAAGTTTGTCGAGCGGAGGTTAGTAGCATGTCCGGAGAAAAAAAATAGTCAGCAAGTTTGTTTTGTTGATTGTAAGGCAATTGTGAAGCAAATATTATCCAAGTTTGCGAAATTGTCCGATTAAGTAGGTAAATCAAGAATATTGTTCTTGATGAATTAAAGAAAGTTCGTAAGTAAGAAGGTAAACAAGAACCTTAATTGGAAAGTAGGTTGTCGAATTCGTTTCTTGAAAGAAAGAAAGAGAAGAGAAGAAAGTTTTGTGGTGTTTGGAGATTGGTTTTGGGATCGGGAATCAATTCCAACTGAAAAGAGCAAACCATAAAAAGAATGAATGTGCCCTAAGAGCAGGTCTTGATGAAGAATGAGCCCTCAAGAGCAGATCTTGAAAAATGAGCCCTTAAGAGCAGATCTTGATGAATGATGCCTTCAAGAGCGGATCTTGAAGAAGAAAGAAAAAGATGATGCAGTCAAGAGTGGATATTGAAGAACGAAAGGAATAATGCAGTCAAGAAACTCGTTTTCAAGTTGATGCATGAAGATCAAGAACCTGTGTGGTTCGATCAAGAAAGATAGCAAGACGAACCAATGTGGTTCGAGAAAGAAGAGCAAGAATGATCAAGATCTGAGTAGTCAGATTGGGGAAGTAAGAGAAGCATGGTCATGTTTTAGGATTAAGGGAGAATGTTGAAAGTTAATCATAAAATACGTATGAGTTGAAAGTTGAAGGAACAAAGTGAAAGATTGGTTTAGATTAGTTTGAATGTTTAGAATTATCTTATTTAAGAGATAATGATGTTTGGTTAGTATTGGATTATGTTTGTTAGTAGTATTTGAGTAGGATTAGTATGGTTAATTTAGTATAAATAGGGGTCTAGGTTAATAGTTTTATTTGTCCCTTGTTTGTAAGTTTGTTTGGTTGAATAGAAAGGGTCGTGAGTTTGTCCCCCCAAATATCTCGTGTTCGTGTTTGATCTAATTGTCTGGGCCAACAACATTAAAAAATTTGTCACATTTTAGAAGTTAGAAATAAAATAAATATTTAAAAATGCCGCAGTTTTGTTACCAATTGCAATAAAAAAAGTAATTATCAAATTGGCGCTACTTCCTTGCCATACATGTAAAATTAGGAAAAATCACTCAAATAAACATTGAACACCTTTTGTATACCAAAATAAACATTTTTATGAACTAAAGTTCAGAAAGCTCACAAAAAAAGAGGAATGGAGTGAATAACATGCGTCTAAAATGGTTAACCTTAAGCCATTTAAAAGTTTAGGACCTAGCATATAGCAAGGTGTAATTTGAATGTGGCGCCTACATATGTTAGTTTCTCCTATTTTTAAGCTCATGTAGCCCAAGGTGCTAGCGACCTAACCCAATGTTGAAACTTTTTTTCAGCACAACGTGCGCATGAATACAACTAGTTTATTATTTATAGATCGTTTAGAAAAATAAATAAGAAAAAACAATAAAAAATGTTCGTTTGCTTAATTAAGGTTTTTCAATAAGTAATAGTTGAACAAAATCATTTAATTTTCAGAACCCATCAAGATTTCTGTAATGGGTAAAATCTTGGGTATATGGTTTTGCATATTATTATCAAACATAGCCTCATCATATGCACAAAGCTGCAACACTTAATTCATTCACAAGCAACGCAGTATCGAACATAGGTGATACCATTACCATCCCAAAAATTTATATTGGTACCATATCAATTTTACCTTATAAGAGCATTCACAACCCATCCCCCATTCCCTCCCCCATTCTTAAAATTTAAGAAAATCCTACAAAAACTCACTCCATCCCAACCCCTTTCCCCATACCCCATTTCTAAAATTTACAAAAAACCTATGTTGAGCCCCCATATATGGGGTCTTCCATCCTTCCCCCATATCATTTAATAATAATAAAATAATACAAATGAAAGGTGGAGTGAATTAATGTTGGTTGTAAAGAAATAAAATAATAATAAAAAAAAGCTTATAGGGGATATGAATGGGGAATGGGATGTGAGAGATTTTGCAAAAGTGAGTGACAAATTTAGAAAACTATGATTTTTCCTTAAATTATATGGTTGGGGATGGGGGATGGATTGTGAATGCTCTAACAGTGGTTCAATGAGGAATTCTACAAAGTGAGAAATGAAACCACTAATTTAACATTTAAGATATTTATTAAATAGAAAAAAAAGGCACTTTTACATATGTTTCTGAAACTTTTTCATATAAACATATGTAAAAGCCATTTAAATAAAAAAAATACACTATTGGTAAAATTTTTAATTTTTTTTAGCAAAATGGAATTTATTAAGGGCGGTGATATTAAAACCCCCCACTTCTATTCCTACCTCCCCCCCAAGCGTCTCGCTTTGGCCAAAGCGAGGCGCTTTGGTTACATTTTTAACTACCTCGGTCCGAGGTAAGTTATTCTGATTTGACCCCAGGCGCCTCGCTTAGGCCTAAGCGAGGCGCTTGGAATCCAGATTTTATTTTTGTGGTAAATTTTGTGTTTTGGTGGTTTGAATTGGTTTTTTATTTTGTTTTTTTTAATTTTTTAATATAATTATTGTAAAAAAATATATAAAAATTAACAATCTTCTAACCTTCATAACTTACTCAAATATTAACTATGGTGATTCATAAGCTGGGATTATGAGAAACAAGTATGGTGATAACACACTTAGATTGGATGAGATATTGAGTTTCTAAAGTATTGTTTATGATACTGCAGGAAAATGGTACAATCTGATGATTAACCATGTAGACTTACCTGAAGAAGGACTTGTGCTATTTCTTTTCAAACCCTTCCATCTTATGGAAGTTGCTAAAATAGTTTAAAAAAATGTATTTGTGAATAATACATTCATCAAAAAGACCACCTCTTTGTCAGTCACCCTCATAGGAAAATCGACTCTCACAATTATTCACAATTTTATACATACAACACACCTTCATCATTGACCATACTGTTCTTCTTGATCTTGATCTTCACACTTGCTTTTGACAAACGTCTGGCTGACCTGAAGTTCCTTTGCAACCAGGTAGAAAGGAACTAGGTTGCAAATATAAAAATCCATCACATCACGATTTGCATCCCGGCAGAGTTCGTTGTACTGGCTATAATGATCAGAAACATCCCAAATAACTGTAATGATCGCTACGGTTGCCTTCATCGTTGACCGATATCTCTCCGATAACAACCCTTGTTTGATTATACTCTTTATGTATGAATAGTGACCCTCTGGCAAACCTATCTCTGTTTTGAATTTGTTGCTTCCATAGAGAAGTTATCAATCTCACTGTAATGATCAGGAACATTCCAAATAACTGTATAATTTCAGCTTTTGTTTAACTATTTTAGCAACTTCCATAGAGAAGTCAACCCCTAATACATTCATCAAAGGAGAATATGCAATGAGATGATTTCGTAATGTTTAATTGATCGTTTGTGGTTTTCAGAAGTCACATCCGATCATTTTACTAATTCCCGATTCTTGATACTTTCATAAATCGTTTTACTAATTTCCGATTCTTGATAATAATAAATTATTATAATAATAAAACAAAGGAACTAAATTACAAATGTAATATAGTCATGGTTGATTAGCTCGAATCTCTCTGATCCATGGTATCCACTAACCATAGCGCTTATTGCGTGTCATGGATCCTTTGAAAGTGGATACCATGGATCAGAGAGATTTAAGCTAATCAAACTCATATCTCAAGCCGGTGCAAGTTATGAAATGACACATGCAGAATGTAATGTCATGCACAATGTGTACTCACAGTGACATCGAACACTTTATATGAGTAAAACGATCGCTTTACAGTGCCGAAAACGACTATCGTCACTCTGTATGGGTGGCTTCTTAGCGCCGATCCTACTGTCGATTTCTTTCCACAACCATTGCTCCAACATAACTTATTAGTTTCAGGTTTATAACAATCTCACTCTCCATCCAACACAGGGTTCACTAACAGTGGTGTGGTCTACCTTTTTGCTTATGATCTAACACCAAATCTCATTATCTGTCAACGATGAAGGCAACCTGAAAACAACCGGATGGTTGGTAGCTATAGGTAAGAACATTGTGGATGAGGATTGTTTATCTTCTCATTGATTTCAAGTATGTTGCCTTCATCGTTGACAGATATCTCTCTGACAACAACTGAAGGCAACCTGCAACTAAGTGATGGTCATACCGACGTGAGGGTAGTCCATTGGTATTAATGGCAAGGTGATTTGTAAGGGAAGAAGAAGAGAATGTTATATATGTTTATCTTCCCATGGAAACTCTGAAGACCTTAACGGAGGTTTGCCAGAGGGTCATTAGTCTTCAGAGTTTCCAACCCCTAATACATTCATCAAATGATATTCATGTGAGAATGATTTCGTACAAGATTCCTATGCAAGCAAGTCAAATTCAGTTGTTGGACCAACTTGAGATATGAGTTTGATTAGCTTGAATCTCTCTGATCCATGGTATCCACTAACCGTAGCGATTATCGCGTGTCATGGATCCTTTGAAAGTGGAAACCATGGATCAGAGAGATTTAAGCTAATCAAACTCATATCTCAAACTGGTGCAAGTTATGAAATGACACATGCAGAATGTAATGTCATGCACAATGTGTACTCACAGTGACATCGAACACTTTATATGAGTAAAACGATCGCTTTACAGTGCCGAAAACGACTATCGTCACTCTGTATGGGTGGCTTCTTAGCGCCGATCCTACTGTCGATTTCTTTCCACAACCATTGCTCCAACATAGTATCTTCTTCCCGAACTTCAACACCATGAACTCTAATCTTCTAACCTTTATAACTTACTCAAATATTAACTATGGTGATTCATAAGCTGGGATTATGAGAAACAAGTGTGAGGGTTTACCTGAAGAAGGACTTGTGCTATTTCTGCAGGAAAATGGTACAATCGGATGATTAACCATGTGACTTACCTGAAGAAGGACTTGTGCTATTTCTTTTCAAACCCATCCATCGTATACCTAACACACTACAATTATTCACAATTTTATACATACAACACACCTTCATCGTTGACCGATATCTCTCTGATAACAACCCTTGTTTGATTATACTCTTTATATATGAATAGTGACCCTCTGGCAAACCTACCTCTGTTTTAAATTTGTTGCTTCCATAGAGAAGTTATCAATCTCACTGTAATGATCAGGAACATTCCAAATAACTGTATAATTTCAGCTTTTTTTTAACTACCTTAGCAACTTCCATAGAGAAGTTATCAATCTCACTGTCCAATTGAATTCATCTTCCTTGTATTAAAACCCTTGACATCGCTGTTTGATTATACTCGTGTTCAGCCTTTATCAAGTTGCCTTCATCGTTGACCGATATCTCTCCGATAACAACTGAATTCATCTTCCTTGTCTTAAAACCCTTGACATCGCTGTTTGATTATACTCGTGTTCAGCTTTTATCAGGTTGCCTTCATCGTTGACCGATATCTCTTCGATAACAACCCTTGTTTGATTATACTCTTTATGTATGAATAGTGACCCTCTGACAAATCGTGTAATGATAGTCGTTTTCGGCATCGTAAAGCAATCGTTACTGTAATGATCAGAAACATTCCAAATAACTGTAATGATCGCTACGGTTAGTGGATGCCATGGATCAGAGAGATTCAAGCTAATCAAACTCAGGGCAACCTTTGTTTGATTATACTCGTGTACAGCCTTTATCATGTTCTTTTGGCCACAGGTACAGAAAGGTTATAAATTATGTTCATGTCGTTTCAGGTTGCCTTCATCGTTGACCGATATCTCTCCGATAACAACTGAATTTTACTTGGTTGCCTGAAAAGTTGTACCGGTTATAGAGAGAAATCAACAGTCGGATCGACTGTTGATTGGTATATAGAGAGCAAACCGACGATCATTCAAAATTTAAAGTTACCGCTAACCTCTGCGCCATCATCGACTACAGCAAACCGACGATCTTCCTCCACGGCACTCCTAATGGGCCTCTCTTTATTTCACGGTACGATTTGTGTTTGTTGCTTTTTAAATAATAAGTTTTGTGTTTATCAAACCCTAACGTCTGAGCAATGATTTATTATTATTAACTTATTTATTGTTATTTTATTTCTGTTTTGAGGGTGTAATGATGATGATGGTTATGATTTGACAAACGATTTTTGAAAAGTATCAACATTCAGAAATTAGTAACCAATTACGAAACGCGTCAAAGAGAGACCAGAAGTCCAGTATGTCGATTAGACATGCAAAAATCGTGTTTTGAAAAAATATGGGTATCGACTGTATAGTCGGAGCACCAAGTAGAATGATTCATGAAAGTTGAACAAACTTGGATGTTTCAACCAAAACATACAAACGAGCAATAAACGACCCGTAACGCCTCAAACGAATTTTGTTGTATTGGGAACAACTAAAAACAATTTAAAATGAATTAAAACAAGTTAATTTTTTTTTAAAAAAAAGGCCAAAGCTAGCTAGGTATGGATATGGAGAATATACAATGAGATGATTTCGTACAAGATTCCAATGCAAGCAAGTCACATTCAATTGTTGGACCAACTTGAGATATGAGTTTGATTAGCTTGAATCTCTCTGATCCATGGTAACCACTAACCGTAGCGATTATCGCGTGTCATGGATCCTTTGAAAGTGGATACCATGGATCAGAGAGATTTAAGCTAATCAAACTCATATCTCAAGCCGGTGCAAGTTATGTTAGTGATATCTGTCATCTTCTTCTTCAACCGCATGGTTGGTAGCTCTAGGCAAGAACATTGTGGATGATGATGATGATGATGATGATAATAACTTCTCTTCTGCTGTTAGCTCACTTAAATCAGGAGTTATGGCTCAGTTCAAAAGCAGCTTTGTTGCTGCCTCATCAAATTCTCAAAACCAGGCTTTAATCAACAGTAACAAGAAAATGGTTTTGCCTGGTTTTGTTTCTGGCGGTTCCATAGGTGGAGATGTATGAACTCCCTCTGCCACCATTGTCGAATGCGGTATCCGGTGGAATTGGAATTCATGTTAGGAATTGGAGTGGACAACCGAGGCCTAAGGTGAATCCGTTTGGTGATGGTAAACCTAGAGAGGTTTTGCTTCAGGAGAAAGGTGTGGATTATCGAAATTGAATACTTTGAGATGACACGCGAAGCTTTAGACTCCAAGCGGATCCCTTGATCATTCACTTATTTAATTAAATTTAACGCGCATACCGCATTCGACTATACGGGTTTTTTTATTTTTTCTAAAAGTAGAAAAACTATAGAAACATTTAACAACTAACAAAAAATATTGTACAACAAAAGAAGAAAGTGTTCCTCTCTGTTACCAAGCATGTCAAGAAATGATAATTTTCAAATATTGCAGATCAAGGTTTGCGTTAGTACTTAACTTAATATATTTGTTAAAATCTTTGACTATACGTGGTTGATGATGTCAAGTTTAAGTCGTTGATTCATTTGGAAATCGAAAACGCCTATATAGACGTTTGATTAGAGTTAAGACCTTTGTTTGTGGTTGATAATGTAAAGTTTAAGTCGTTGATTCATTTGGAAATCGAAAACGCCTATATAGACGTTTGATTAGAGTTAAGACCATTGTTTGTGGTTGATAATGTAAAGTTTAAGTCGTTGATTCATTTGGAAATCGAAAACGCCTATATAGACGTTTGATTAGAGTTAAGACATTTGTTTTATATTTTATTTTAACTTTTTAAAATAATTATATTAAAAAAATTAAAAAACCAATTCAAAACACAAAAAAATACCTAAAATTAAAACTCTGATCCAAATCGCCTCGCTTGGCCTAAGCTAGGCGCTTTGGATCAGCTTTTTCTGCCCCCCTGCCACCTCGTACGATTTGATCCTAGGCGCCTCGCTTTGGCCTAAGCGAGGCGCTGGGGGGGGGGGGGGGGGGGTTTAAATAGAAGGAAGTGTGGATAGCCGGGGCCTTTATTAATCCCACATTTTTTTTGGTTAGCAAATAATAATCTCAACTGAAAATATTCTCCCCACCACACCCACCTTTGACACTAATTTTCCTCATTAAACCTCTGTTAAATAATACTAACCAAGTTAGTTTTTCATTGACGTAGCAGATGAATGGGTATATGACGTGGCACTTTTAAACTGATGTGGCTTTTTAACTGATTATTTCACAATAAAAAGAGTTTATATATTTGTTTATATGAAAAAGCTCTAAATAAAACTTGTAAAAAGGATTTATTTTTTCAATTTTAAAATAATTTTTTATAACACACACACACACACACATATATATATATATATATATATATATATATATGGTGAAGTAGGGCTGTCCAAAAAGCTCGTGGCTCGAAGTTTGATTGGATTTAGCTCGAAAAAAGCTTGCTTGATATGGCTCGTTTTACGGAGGCGTCTCTGAGGATTTACGTCCCTATCCGAGCCGTTAAAAATTATGCCCCTTAGGCTTTAATAAACCCCTAAATTCTAAATTTGTAAGAAAACCTAATTAAGTAATTACACCCAATTTTAGGGCACAACAAAACACCTAATTGCAATCATAGTTCATCAATTTGCTGCTGACAAACATAAAATATACACAAAACCCAGGTACTCAACAAAGTAATCATGCTCAGTTGATAATTAAAAACCATAAAAACAATTTTAATAATTAAAATCTTAAAGATTGAACTTAAAATTTCAATCTAGATGGTGAGGATATAGACATGTGGTATCCATAGAGGATGATAAACATTCAACTCACAATCGTAAATTGAATTTGGAATCTCGATATTCTTCTGCATGTGCCACCAAATAGAAAGGATAACGTTGTTTTTTTTATTTTAATTTAGTAGGTTATATATGTATTATACTTAGGGGTGAGCAAATTTAGGTCCGGACCGAAAAAAAACCCGAGAACCGGACCGGTTTTTTCAAAGACCGAACCGGTAAAGTATAGGGGGTATTTTTTTCGGTTCTCATTTTTCAGCTTTAATCGGGTCGGGTCGGGTCGGTTCTCGGTTTTAAAGATGTTAAACCCGAATAGTTTTGGACCGAACCGAAATTCACAAATATGGGCCCAATCCAAGTTGGTAACCTACAATAACAATACAATTTTAAGAATTCAAGGGAACAGTCCAGGTGAGTTACTTGTTAATTAATCTACATCAACATAATTCATAAACATAGCTGATCCTGGTTTAATTCCTCCTCTGTTAATGAAAGTGAATCTTTAAAAAAAAAATCCTCCTCTATTACCAACGATATGTAAGAAATAAACCATCCCAATGGTTAAACATAAAACAAATAATAATATATCTATTTCTCCTAGCTTCATAACATAAAAGGAAATATGAGAATAACACTCATCTCTTTGTCTCTGTCCTATAGTGAAAATTTAAAGACACCATTGTTCTTCAAATTGCACAGATTATCCTACATACCAAATACCAATCAAAACGCAACCACAGATTACCAGGTAACAAACAACAAAACTTGCTATTAAACCAAAGAAACAACTCACCTAAGGATGAAATCTTACTGTTGCTACTCAATTCTTGACTACCAGAACTCTTCAAGATGAAGCTTGAAACGGGGACGCAGAACTACCGCTACCAAGCACCACCACAGTCAGACACTATTAACCACTACCTTAAACCATTCATTCTTATTGTCGGGTCGGGTGTTTTTTTGGAACCGATAAAAACCGAAGGTACAAGAACCAAGTACCGACCCTTGTTTTAGGGTTTGAGATCGGTTCCAGGTTTTTATGGTGGTCGGTTCGGGTTTCTCTTGGGTTGGTTCGGGTTTCTCTTGGGTCGGGTCGGGTTTAGACTTTTGCTCACCCCTAATTATACTAATAAGTGCTATGGGCCTTAGGTTAATAATTTATAAGTTTTAAATTGGTTATTGAGCCCAACTTTTAGGTTTTAATTGGGTTTTCTATTTATAAAGCGCGCACACACACATATATATACATATAATGAATTTTATAAAAAAAAAAAAAAAGTATGCCCCAGATAAAAATAGGTCCAAGCCGGATGGCCTCCCTGGCTTGGGCCTTAGCCAGCCATGTCGGTTTGAAACCGAGCCAAACCTGCTCAGATTAGTTAGAAAGTGAGCCTAGCTCAGCTCGGTTTGACTTGAATAATTCTACTTTTTAATATACAGTATTTTTATGTACACATAAAAATGTTAAAAAAAAGGGGGGGAACATATTACATGTTTAATATTTGCTAATACTAGCATAGAGATTGTGTGCTTGAGATTGAATTTACAACTAATTGATTTATTTTAAGGGGAATTGGATTTTAATAACTTAAACTATTCGAAATTGACCGTTAGCATCCTCAACTAAATAATTGGCCATATATAACCAGTATTATTAACATTTTAAATTCTGACACCTAACTTAAGTTAAGTCACTAACTCAGTTAGATTGAAAGTGTCAAGTCAGCAAACATTCAAAACGTATAACGTGTCAAAGTTCCTTTGCATTAGGATTTAGGTGATACAATTTATTGGAGTAAAATTAGAAGTAAACTCTATATCAAAACAAAATACCATTAATAAAATACCATAACGTGTAAAACAGAAAAAAAATTAATATGACTTGATGAATTAATATCTATGACAATGACTTTGTAGTTTGTACCTATTTTATATACTTTAGGCATGAATAATAATTGGTATCACCATGAAAACTATGGCTTTCACCAAATCATCATTCCCTACTATTCAAGAGGAAGCTGCGATAGCTTACTCGTACCCATACACCGTAAATGTTGCTAACTTTGTCTCTATCAGGCTTTCGGGCCGTGACAACTACTCGTTGTGACGAAAACAAATGCTTTGCCTCATCGAAGGTCATGACATGCTCGGTTTCATCGAGGGCATACCACCCGTTGAAACCAAAAAACATGATCAGTGGTGGCGAAGGTCGGACACCCTAACCCAAGGGTGGATACTAGGCTCTCTTAGTGAAGATGTGCTCCCTACCACCATTAAACTTAAAACTGCCAAAGATATTTGGCTACATTTAGAAGCTTCTTATGGTTCTTTGCCACTTCAATCTAGATCAATTCCAGAGTTGAAAAAAGAAACCGAAACGAAATTCGATATGAGGCCGACTTTACATTCGATTTCTCCGCCTGTGGTACCTCCTGTTCATGGTATGTCGCAACAAATCGATCTAAGGCTATGGGGTGTGGTCACCCTTCCCCCTTCCTTCCCCCTTGTCCACGTCAGCGTCACGTCATTTCCCCCTTTCCCTCCCCCTTATAAGGGAAATGGTTCTCCCTTCTCCCCCTCCTCCTTCTATATTATTATATGTATTATTATTATATTATTATATAAAAAAGTAATAATATTATATATAAAGTAAGTAAAGTAATAATATTATATAGAAAGTAAATTAAAGTTATAATATTATACATATATATAAATTGATCAGGGAGACTGTAACATCGCAAAATTTTCCCCAAAATTTTAATACATAAAAAGCCCTTATATATATATTTTTTTTTATTACACCTTTATCATTAATATAATACAAATGTGCCTAAGTCTTTATTTATCCTAACTCACAACTTATATACATACATAAATGTATATAAATAATAATAATAATAATATGATTCTAAATTCTTTTTTTTTTCACATACAAGATTTTTTTTTTTTTAAATAAAGCCTTGAGTCAAATAGTCAAAGTCCTAGTCAAAGTCTTAGTCAAATAGTCAATTCATCATAAAACCTTACTTTATGGTGTTGACCAATTTTAATGGCTAATTGACTCCAAAACTAGTATAAAAACCCACCTATGACCCATTATACTTTGCACCTCTAAATCGATTGTTTCAATCCGATTAAACTTTCCCTCATACCTTTTTTCTATAGTCTATTACTTCTACAATTGAAGCTTTGATTATAAGCTCTTGTAATTGGTGAATTGGAAGCTTCATATTCTTTCGTTTTTGTTTTCTTCAATTTGGACTAGCTACGTTGTTGAGTCTTTGGGATTCGCCTCGCATACATTCACAACACATTATTCTATTTTATTCACGAGACATAACATTTTGCTAAGGTGAGTTTTACATAGCCCCTTTTCTATTTATCACCATTTTCGGGGTGAAACATGTTACAACAATATTTATGCAATTCAATCATCAATGTGTCTATGTGTATTTCTATGTTGCATTATGTCTTGAACATGACTAGGGTAAGCACAATTCTAGCATAAACATTCATCAGCCAAACGGTATACATTGATAGATCTATTGGACTGACAATCCCACCCGGATACGTGCCTCCTACAAAGGTTACGTGGGTGTTTGTTACTGCAATATAAACGAGTGAACCATGAGCGTATGGGATGTACCACAATACAACAAGTCACAAGGTTGATTATGCACTCGATTTACTTCTAGTATGTTTTTGCATATAGACTAGATTGTCATGACACATGAATTGCACAACAGTTTTATTCAATTATCAAAACCTATGTAATTCTCACCAACTTTTGTTGACCCAAAACATTTTCAACTTAACATGTTTCAGGTTCTACTTGCTTGAAGATTTGAATTGATGCTTGAAGATATTTGCATAGTTTTATTCAATTTGATGTACAAATTTTTAGAACAATTGCATGTAACTTACTTAAATTATTTAATAAATTTATTATTCACCATGAGCTACTGAACAATCATCAATACGTGACATCCCGATGTTTCCGCCATCGGTTGGGGTGTTACAGATTGGTATCAGAGCCATGGTTATAGGGAGTTAGGTTATTAGAAAAATAATCTAGTCTATAACCATAGGATTTAACCAGTACTTGCTTCTTTTACTTGCTATACTCTATCTCCCTCCTACTTCTTATCCCTACTTTCATCCTTACAAGAAGATTGCTTTCCACCATTGGATCTACTCTTAGACTAATAGGACAAAATCCTCAGGTTTAGCCTGAACCACCTTGAGATCTCGTCGAAGTTCTAGATTTTAATAACGAACACGTGCAATCTGGAAGGGTGAACGCCTGTATTCTGAGTCTTCTGTCTAGGCTGGCATTGCACATATATCCCAATCAGACGAGGGACCCGGATGCCTACCTGGGAATTCTCGGGATGAGTGTTCACTTATAGGCTAAAGCATGTCTTCATATGTTATTAGAATTTAGAATCTTTGATAAGTCAACGTTTTCGTTTATTCGTTTTAATTAAATGAATAAATGATTACATTCCTTATATTATCTCATTGTCCTTCATTCAACCCATATCTTATTGAACATTCATTACCCAAATCACTTCCGTAACCGATGCCCTAAACTAAACAGAGATCAAGATCCTCCAGCTACCTAACCGCAAGTCTCACCATTTGACTATTGGTTGCTTTTATTCTATGTATTGACGCTATTTGATTCAAGTAATAAAATATTTGTCTGAGAGTTGTTACATGGTGCATGATTGTTTGAATGTGAACTAATTATATAAATCTATACAACTACAACTTATATACTGTGCTTGTTATACTTGCTTGCATAAACATGTTATCAATTTGCAACCTATGTGTATAATAAATGCTGCACTTAATAGAGGTCATCATGCCTTTTCAACAGTCGGGAAAGGCCCTACAACCTGCTCCACGACTGGTGGAGGCTATCGAACCTACTCAACGATTGGTAGAGGTCATTATGCCTTTTCAACAGTCGGGAGAGGCCCTACAACCTACTCCACGACTGGTGGAGGCTATCGGACCTGCTCAACAATCGGTGGAGATATAGAAGGACGCAAAACTTTAATGTAATGTAAATTGGTGATTGCGGTCCGGAACGTAATCATGAATTTACAGGTACGTTAAGGTAGTGTGAAATTCTATCAAGGTTTTCAGTAAATAACCAATTATAAACCCTAGTTACCTGATAGTTCATTTAGTCTTTCTATAGTCAATCAACTCATGCATTTCTTTTAGGAGTCCTAAAACTTAAGATTCTTATTCTCCTTGCTATTTCAGATGAACCTAATCCAACCCTTAAAACTCACACATATCAAAACTCTTACCCAAATTATTCGAAACAGTTTATTCTGTTACCTATAAATTTATGTCATGCCTTAACTCGAAACTTCCCAAACCACCCTTGTCCTAATTTCTACCCAATCATCTTCAACCCTGCGTTTTCAATAAACTTCGGGACGAAGTTTCCAAAAGTAGGGGAGACTGTAACATCGCAAAATTTTCCCCAAAATTTTAATACATAAAAAGCCCTTATATATATATATATATATATATATATATATATATATTTTATTACACCTTTATCATTAATATTATACAAATGTGCCTAAGCCTTTATTTATCCTAACTCACAACTTAATACATACATAAATGTATATAAATAATAATAATAATAATAATAATAATATGATTCTAAATTCTTTTTTTTTTTTTTTCACATACAAGATTTTTTTTTTTTTAAATAAAGCCTTGAGTCAAATAGTCAAAGTCCTAGTCAAAGTCTTAGTCAAACAGTCAAAGTCTTAGTTAAATAGTCAATTCATCATAAAACCTTACTTTATGGTGTTGACCAATTTTAATGGCTAATTGACTCCAAAACTAGTATAAAAACCCACCTATGACCCATTATACTTTGCACCTCTAAATCGATTGTTTCAATCCGATTAAACTTTCCCTCATACCTTTTTTCTATAGTCTATTACTTCTACAATTGAAGCTTTGATTATAAGCTCTTGTAATTGGTGAATTGGAAGCTTCATATTCTTTCGTTTTTGTTTTCTTCAATTTGGACTAGCTACGTTGTTGAGTCTTTGGGATTCGCCTCGCATACATTCACAACACATTATTCTATTTTATTCACGAGACATAACATTTTGCTAAGGTGAGTTTTACATAGCCCCTTTTCTATTTATCACCATTTTCGGGGTGAAACATGTTACAACAATATTTATGCAATTCAATCATCAATGTGTCTATGTGTATTTCTATGTTGCATTATGTCTTGAACATGACTAGGGTAAGCACAATTCTAGCATAAACATTCATCAGCCAAACGGTATACATTGATAGATCTATTGGACTGACAATCCCACCCGGATACGTGCCTCCTACAAAGGTTACGTGGGTGTTTGTTACTGCAATATAAACGAGTGAACCATGAGCGTATGGGATGTACCACAATACAACAAGTCACAAGGTTGATTATGCACTCGATTTACTTCTAGTATGTTTTTGCATATAGACTAGATTGCCATGACACATGAATTGCACAATAGTTTTATTCAATTATCAAAACCTATGTAATTCTCACCAACTTTTGTTGACCCAAAACATTTTCAACTTAACATGTTTCAGGTTCTACTTGCTTGAAGATTTGAATTGATGCTTGAAGATATTTGCATAGTTTTATTCAATTTGATGCACAAATTTTTAGAACAATTGCATGTAACTTACTTAAATTATTTAATGAAATTTATTATTCACCATGAGCTACTGAACAATCATCAATACGTGACATCCTGATGTTTCCGCCATCGGTTGGGGTGTTACAGAGACCGGTATCTTTCCACCGAATTCACCGAAGGGGGAGGGGGGTGTGGTGTTCCCCGAGGGGGAGGGTGTCCACCTCAGCTCACCGATGCCATTCACCAAACCATACCCCACAGTCTAAAAGGTGATTCGGTGATCCCAGCCGTAGAAAGCAGTTTCAACGGCAGGGCATGGAAATCATCAGGGTTAGAAAGGGTTGTTTCCCCTGAGGAAGGCATCGCAGACATTGTGCTAAAACTTGTTCCTTCGGATTTACCTCGGAATGCTGATTCCTTACATGGTTAAAGTAATAATATTATATATAAAGTAAGTAAAGTAATAATATTAAATAGAAAGTAAATTAAAGTTATAATATTATATAGTGTAAGTATATGAAGAAAACCAACTTTATAGTGTAAACCATGAAAACCTATCATGTGGTTGTTATTGTGCCACATCACCTAAAGAAAAAATGTTATTATATTGTATCCAAGGGCACTCAAGTAATTTCCCCATTGTCACTTCACCCATCAAAGTTTCATCATCTCTCTACATTTCTCTTTATTTCTTTTCTTTAAATCTCTCTTTCTCTCTCATTTTCATTTTTCAAACTCAAATTCAAGTTTGAATCTCTTTCTCTTTATCAAAATCCAGATTTCAAAATCATCTTCTTCAAATATGAATTTCATAAACCCAATACACATACCCATTTCCCTCTATTCTCCTCATTATCATCTAAAGCTATTATAACCTTCATCTCCTTCTCATCCTAATTGGAATTTAATATATCATCTGAACATCAGATGATGATAGGGTGAAACAACACCTAGTCAACAGTAATATTCATCGTCTTTGTTGTTTCTAGATCCTTTCTTGGACGACGAATCTTGAGGCATCCAGCAAGGGTATGTAGTAAATTTTTTATTGGATTGTATGTTGGAAGGATTTGTGATCTGAACTAAGTCAGTTATAGATCGATAGATAGTTAGGTTTTTAATTATAAGTTGGATTGATTTATTGTTTCTCAAATTCTTTAATTTAATTTGTTTTTTATTATAAGTAAGATCTCCAAATTCTTTAATTTATGTTTTTCTTCTTCTGATGTATTAGTGGGAGGATTGAAACCATGTTTTCCTTTTGTTGCTGATGTAATAGGGGGAGGATTAAAACCATGGTTAATGTATGGAAGGTAATTATAATGTCTTTTGTGTTTTGGATATATGCACTCCATGTGTTTGATGAAATGACTGACTGGGTTAACATGTGTTACTTCTGTTACTTCTGTTTAATATGTTTGATGAAATGCCTGACTGGGTTAACACGTGTTATTCTGTTAGTATGTTAGATTTTAATAGTGAATGTATGGAAGGTAGTAATAAGGTCTTTTGTGTTTTGGATATATGGATGTCTATTTAAAGTTAACGATGAATGTATGGAAGGTAATTACAATGTCTTTTTGTGTTTTGGATATATGCACTCAATGTGTTTGATGAAATGCATGACTGGGTTAACATCTGTTATTTTTGTTAGTATGTTTGAAGTTAATGGTGAATGTATGGAAGGTAGTATAAGGATTTTGTGCTTTGGATATATGGATATCCATTTAAAGTTAATAGTGAATGTATGGAAGGTAATTATAAAGTATTTTTGTGTTTTGGATATATGCACTCCATGTGTTTGATGAAATGCCTAACTGGGTTAACATGTCTTACTTCTTTTAGTATGTTTAGAAGTTAGTGGTGAGTGTATGAGAAGTTAGTTATAATATCTTTTGTGTTTTGGATAAATGGATGTCCATTTAAAGTTAATGGTGAATGTATGGAAGGTAATTATAATGTCTTTTATGTTTTGGATATATGAACTCCATGTGTTTGATGAAATGCATGACTGGGTTAACGTGTGTTACTTCTGTTAATATGTTTAGACGATGAGTTGGTCACACCGTTTAACACCTCATCTATTGTTTTGCAGTTGATAACGAAGACCCCCCCACCGGTTATGTTAACATACGAAGTCCAAGGAATCCGAGAAAAATATGTAGAAAACCTTTTGAATAACGTCTTCGTTTTGGTATTCAAGTTATAGAATTTAATTACTAGATTTATTTTATTAAAGTGGTCAGTAGTTTGTAATGATACATTGTAATAACGTATGTTAATAGTTTGTATGCTTTATTTCTCAGTAAACTTATTAAGTTAAAGTGGTCAATAGTTTGTAATAATACTTTGTAATAATGTGGGTTACCAAATAACACGTGTTAACCTCTCATGCAAAATTAACACATGTTACCCATTCCATGCAGTTCATTTGAATTCCTGGGTAGGTTTATATCTTTTTTTCATAATTTTTTGATTCACCAGAAAGATGGGAGGGCATGTGAGATGGGATAACACATGTTACAAAAACTTCATTTGTGCCTAGTAAACTTCTACTCTTTTGGTGAAATATTTTGCCTTAGCATGTGATGTACAAATATCAAATATTTATACAACCCTATAATGGATGGTTGGTGTTTGTTTCCGTATGTGGTCCACTGTTAAACATATGTTATTCCTAACACGTGTTATCTTATCATGTGTTAACATGTGTTACCCCTAACATGTGTTATCACATCTCGCATACCCTCCCATCTTCTTTTGGAATCGAAAATTATAATAGGACATCTAAAAGGGTTTGAAAATGGCGACGCGGTCAATCAAAACATGCAAAAAGAGGGTAAGAGCAGACAGACAAAAGGGACAACAAAAAAAACTAACATGTGTTAAATGTTGCCACATGATAAGATAAAGTTCGGGCCAATAATATGTACCAACCAGTAACCTGACTAATGCATTACTAATAGGAACTTAAATCAAAAGGGGACACCAAAGTCGGGCCACATAGTTTTTGTCCATCATGTGTTAACATGTGTTATTCCTAACATGTGTTATCCCATCTCATATGACCTCCCATGTTTTTTGGGAATCAAAATAAACTGTACCAGGAGTTTGACTTACCATTGCAATAGAACATCCATAAAAATAAACTAACATGTGTTAAATGTTGTCCCATGATAAGATAAGGTTCAGGCCATTAATATGTACCAACCAGTAACCTGACTCATGCATTACTAATAGGGAGTTACTAATAGGAACTTAAATCAAAAGGAGACACCAAAGTCATGCCACATAGCTTTTATCCCATCACGTGTTAACATGTGTTATTCCTAACATGTTTATCCCATCTCATATGACCTCCCATGTTTTTTGGGAATCAAAATAAACTGTACCAGGAGTTTGACTTACCATTACAATAGAACATCCATAAAATAAACTAACATGTGTTAAATGTTGTCACACGATTATATAAGTTTCAGACCAAATTTCAATTTCTATTTCATAAGTTTGTGAAGAAATAAAGCATACAAACTATTAACACATGTTATTACAAAGTATCATTAAAAACTATTGACCATTTTAACAAACTAAATCTAGTAATTCTATACATTGAGTACCAAAAAGAAAATGTTATTCAAAAGTTTTTCTACATATTTTTCTCGGCTTCCTTGGACTTCATATGTTAACATAACCGGTGGGGGTCTTCATTATCAACTGCAAAACAATAGATGAGGTGTTAACCGGTGTGACGAACTCATCATCTAAACAAACTAACAGAAGTAACACATGTTAACCCAGCTAGGCATTTTCATCAAACACATGGAGTGCATATATTCAAAACATAAAAGACATTACAATTACCTTCCATACATTCACCATTAATTTTAAATGGACATCTATATATCCAAAACACAAGAAACCTGATAACTGCCTTCCATACATTCACCATTTCTAACACACTAACAGAAGTAATACATGTTAACTCAATCAGACATTTCAGCAAACACATGGAGTGCATATATCCAAAACACAAAAGACCTTACAACTACCTTCCATACATTCACCATTAACTTCTAACATACTAACAGAAGTAACACATGTTAACCCAATCAGGCATTTCATCAAACACATGGAGTGCATATATCAAAAGACAAAAGACATTATAACTACCTTCCATACATTCACCATTAAGTTCTAACATACTAACAGAAGTAACACATGTTAACCCAGTCAGGCATTTCATTAAACACATGGAGTGCACATATCCAAAAACACAAAAGACATTATACACAACCCTTTTTCTTTAAACAATATAAACCCCTTTTCAGCAAACAACACAACACAAAGTAAGATAAACCCAAATGATCCTTTCTGAGACACTATTAACGAGGTTCTACATATTAACAACACTATTAATAGGGTTTTTATATATTTTTCCAACAAATCCCTCATTAAAACACTATTAATAGGGTTATTATATTTTTTTTTTATAGAAAGTTGTTACCTTTTAGATAATCGCCGACGTTTATTGGCTAATAACCCTATGAATGTCGATTTCATGCCTGCAAATGTTGGACAAACAGTGACGGTTGTGATTGTCACTAGTACCACCATAACCACTACCCGTCACTTGCTTCCGTCACTCATAACCACCACCCATTAGATTGGGTTCTTGTTTGGAGAGACAGAGGAAGGTGTTGTGTTGTTTGGAGAGACAGAGGAAGGTTGTGAGATGACACGATTGGGTTCTTGTTTGGAGAGATAGAGGAAGGTGTTGTGTTATGAGAAATGAGAAGAAATGAGAGAGATAAAGAGAGAGAGAGAGAGAGAGAGAGAGATGATGGTGTTGTAATTTGGGTGGATGAGAGAAAGAGAGAGAGTGTGACATGACTATTGATAGATAGAGAGAGAGTGTTATTATAATAATATAATCTTCATAAAGCAACTTTACCTTTCTACCCTTGTGTGTACTTTATCAATTATAAAAATATTATTTCAAACAAAAAAGTCTTCAAATTGATCTCATCCATTGATCCAATGAAATGGATGGCTAGGATAGAGTTTTCATGGTTTCCACTCTAAGAGTGGGTTTTCATAATATCCATCCCCTATATATATATATATATATATAAATTGATCGGGGAGATACCTTTCCACCGAATTCACCGAAGGGAGAAGGGGGGTGTGGTGTTCCCCGAGGGGGAGGGTGTCCACCTCAGCTCACCGATGCCATTCACCGAACCATACCCCACAGTCTAAAAGGTGATTCGGTGATCCCAGCTGTAGAAAGCAGTTTCAACGGCAGGGCATGGAAATCATCGGGGTTAGAAAGGGTTGTTTCCCCTGAGGAAGGCATCGCAGACATTATGCTAAAACTTGTTCCTTCGGATTTACCTCAGAATGCTGATTCCTTACATGGTAAAACTTTGTTTCTACCTTTTGACTTATTATATATTGTGTCTTAGCTTAATTTGGATGGGAGTTATATGTTTATATATTTTAGGTGGACTTTGCATTTCTATATGTGTATCAGTTTATATTTGTTTATGTTCTTGCCATGTTGCTCCTTTGTCATCCTTTTGTTATCTCTAGACTTATGTTCGCTCTCTTCATATATATATATATGGAGGTAAGGCTTACCTACATGATCCCGTCCTCTTAGACGCTATCCCCTCCCCCGTTTCCATTATTTTCTTTTGCATTTATCTTACAACCTTTAAATCATGATAAATTGTGGATTAGTCAATCGCCACGTGCATATGTTTATCAACTAAAATGGTTTTTTTTTCTGTGAGGTTAATACTAATGTACAAATTGTCGAATCAAGCCAACAAATTTTAACCCCGTCACCATAACATGCGAGTTTGGTACACTAATTTTGTTTAAAGTTTCAGTACTACATTAATAGACTTAATGTAAATTAAGAAACGCTTGTATAGTGATTAGCATAATATATCTCCCTAATATAGGAGATCCTCTTGTATACTATATATGGATGATTGGTGTATGAGGAGAAATCAATCGAAAACATTATTTCATGGTATCAATCACCAATCTCGATCCTACCCTGTTTTCTTTCTTCTCGGCAGCCTGCTAACCCTACTGCATGTTTTCTGCAACCGATAACCACTGCAGTCTTCTGTCTACAACAGCTGTAACACCCCAACCGATGGCGGAAACATCGAGGTGTCACGTAAGAATGAGTATACAGTAGCACATGGTATTCAACTTTTAATTTGAAATTTATTTAAAGTAAAAATATCCAAAACTGAAATACATAATAAGTTTTTGAATGGAAATCTAATACATCAAATAACCAAATAAGCATAAACTTCAATTTGTCTTCTCATGCTAACACTCTAGTCTTCACGCATCATTATTTCCTGTTGAGTTGTAAAAATGGGGGGGGGGGGTCAACTAGAAGTTGGTGAGAATACATAAGCCATGTCAAGCAATTAAGTTTAAGAATAAAAGTTTAGCAATTCATATGTCTATCGTAAGTTTAAGTCTACATGAATAAACATAATATGTTGAATCGACATAATCAAACCTCCGACTAGTTAGGTCCATCCCGTCATCCACGGTTCACCTTAATAATATGTTGGAACGATAACAATCACCCACGCTACCTATGTAGGAGGTACACGTATTCGGGTGGGATTGTCAATCCAATAGATCTATTATTGAGTATCGCCGGCTTGGCCATAGCTAATGATTATGTATTGTTGAAACGAGTCTAACTGTTGTTGTTGTCTAAATCATGAGGCATTAAAGTTTACAACTAGACATGTATGTAGAATTGCTTAAGTATAATGTTGCAAGTATAAAGAATTGCATAAACATGGTTACGTAAACTCCCAATCGCTAAGCTGAATTACCCTCTAAGCGTTGTGAATGTATGTGAGGCGAATCCCAAAGACTCAACAACGTAGCTAGTCCAATTTGAAGAAATAAGAAATCCGAAAAAAAAAAGAAAGAATATCATGCTTCCAATTCGCCAATTACAAGAGCTTATAATCAAAGCTTCAATTATAGAAGTAATAGACTATAGAAGAAAAGTATGAGGGAAAGTTTAATCGGATTGAAACAATCGATTTAGAGGTGCCAAGTATAATGGTCATAGGTGTGTTTTTATACTAGTTTTGGATTCAATTAGCCATTTTAATTGGTCAACACCATAAAGTAAAGTTTTATGATGAATTGACTATTTGACTAAGACTTTGACTGTTTGACTAAGATTTTGACTAGGACTTTGATATATATATATATATATATATTGAAATGAATTTATATCTTCCTTGTTTGAGATTATAAATGTAATTGGAAAAATGATTAGCTTTAAATAAGAAATAAAAAAAAAATCATTGGTTTAAATTAGAAAATAAAAACACCGTCTTATAAAATGACGATTTTATAAATAGAATTAGAATAGGACATATGTCATGATTGAAGATTTTTTTTTAAGTACAATGATAAAAGGAACTTAGAAAAATAGAGTGCACGGGTAAAGATAAGAATACTTAGAAATAAATTAGACTTTATATCATGGATCGGGAAATACTTTAATGCAATATAAATGGGAAAATTCGTGAGGTTACAACAGCCGACTTCTTTCCCCTTCACCCTCTGTCCTGATTTCTCCTCCTATCCCTACTCTCATGGATCCCAAATCTCACCCGGCTCTATCGGTTTCTAATATAACAACCCATGTTCCTATCAAGCTTGAAAACGACTCGACCCATTATCAAACATGGTCGACTCTATTCAAGTTCCACTGCAGGGCCTTCGAAGCTCTCCACCATCTCTCCCCCAAACATGCTACTGCTGCCGAATCCTCTTCTGATTCCACCAAAGCCGTTGCCGCCGCTGCTGTAGAAACTTTGTGGCAGTGTCTGGACGCGATTGTCCTTCAATGGATATATGCGACTATCTCTCCTCGCCTCCTAAACATCATAATATCCCCAGGTCAGACTGCATATGAGGCATGGTATGCTCTTGAAAATCACTTTAATGATAATAAAACTACCAGGGCCGTATTTCTTGGACAGGAATTTGCAAGTCTCTGTCTAGAAATTTTTTCTTCTATGGATGAATATTGTCAAAAGGCGAAGCACATCGCCGATCAACTTGCAATTGTTGATGCCCCGATTGACAATCGTATTCTGGTCATGAAGGTTATCACAGGCATTCCTGAACACTATGATAGCATCTCCACAGACTTGCAGAATCATGAACCCCTTCCAGATTTTAAAGATGTTCGGTCCCAGTTGAATATGGAGGAAGATAAAAAGAAACGCCAAAGTGCTAGGGCTGCTCAACAATCTGCCACTGCTCTCTCTGCTTCTGTCACCTACTCAAACCAAAATCATTCAGCCAACCAGCCTTCATACCCCACTTCTGATCGTGGCCGTGGTCGCTCTCGCGGGCGTGGTCGTGGTCGCGGACGCGGACGCGGTTCTTATAACCGTGGACGTAACACCAACAACCAAACCAACACTCCCACCCACCCCTCCATTATCTTTCCCAGCAACTGGACCGCAAACCAATGGGCCAGTCTCCTCAACTCAAACTCCACCTCCTGGCAAAACCACTCTACACGTGCAAACAACCCCCCTGCCCCTACCCTTCTCGGCCTAACCCTACTAATCAAACGGGTCAGGGTATCCTTGGTGCTCGACCCGACCAACCTAACACCAACACTTATACCCCAACTGATATTGAGCAGGCCCTATACACCATGGCGTTGAACCAACCGGAGTACGGATTTATGGACACAGGAGCATCCTCGCATTCGGCAAATGAACAAGGTACACACTCTCCGTCTAATTTTAATAAGTGTACTGATAAAAATATTATTGTTGGTAATGGCATGGCAATACCCGTTTTGGCTCAAGGAAATCAAACCTTATCCCCGCCCTTTCCACCCTTAAACTAAATAACGTCCTTTTTGCCCCTAAACTTATTAAAACCCTGATTTCGGTACACCACCTTACCACCGATAATCTTGTATCCATCGAGTTTGACCCGTTTGGTTTTCTTGTGAAGGATCTCAAAACTCGGGCGCCTATCCTTAGATGCAATAGCACCGGAGATCTTTACCCGTTGACTCAACCACTCTCCACCATCACTCAACCTAATGCCTTTGTTGCTGTTTCTCAAGATCGCTGGCATCAACGCCTGGGCCACCCTGGCGCAAATTTATTGCATTCTTTAAAAACTTCTTCTTGCATTAATTTTGGCAAACTTTTTAATAAATTGTGTGAACTTTGTGTGTTTGGCAAGAGTGTTAAATTACCTTTTTATGATTCAGTTAATTGCACTCGTTAACCATTTGATATTGTTCACAGCGATTTATGGACCTCCCCTGTTCTAAGCACGGGCGGTCATCGTTCTTATGTCCTATTTCGTGATGATTACACAAATTTCTTGTGGACCTTCCCACTCGCCACAAAATCTCAGGTTTTTGCTACCTTTACTAAATATTATAACCATGTCACCCCCAATTTGAAAGAAAAATAAAGCAGTTTCAATGTGATAACGGAAGAGAATATGCTAATAACAATTTTTTTAGCATTTTGCAACACCCACGGTAACCGTGCACTTCCGTTTTTCGTGCCACTATACTTCCTCACAAAACGGGAAGGCGGAACAAAAAATCCGAACAATAAATAACATGCTTCGTACCCTTCTCGCCCAAGCCGACCTACCGCCAAACTTTTGGCATCACACCCTTGAAACCGCCACTTACCTATTAAACATCCTGCCGAGCAAAACCCATGATTTTAAATCACCCACCTCCATGCTCTACCCATGCACACCCGAATACGAGCATATCCGCGTCTTCGGGTGCCTTTGCTACCCCATCTTGCCCCACACGACCATAAATAAACTTGCCAATCATTCTCGACCATGTGTTTTCCTTAGCTACCAACCCAACCATCATGGCTACATGTGTCTAAGCTTACAATCTAATCAAATATTCACTTCATGCCACGTCCAATTTGAGGAAACCATATTTCCATTCCAAATCTGCTCACTTGAAAAGCCTCAATCATACAACTTCTTCCACCTACCCATTCACCCATCTATGTCCAATCCACCAGCTGCCAACCCATCTCCAGCCACGTCTCATGACCCTCTCACACACCACTCACCTTCGGCCTCAAACCACTTGCCCTCACCTCAACAAACACCCCAACTATCCACTTCCCAGTCCTCTCCTCCCCATCCCTCCTCGGCCCACTCTATACCCTCAGGTCAATCCCACACCGACCCATCAAGTCTCACCCCAAACAGCCCAATCTACTCCCCTGAACCCCAAACTGACTCACACCACAGCCCTGCCCCAACCAGTTACGCCCATCACTCTCCTTCGACCCATCAAGATGACTCGACCCAACAAACCACCACCTCACCACCACCTCCCACACCAGACTCGTCACCCCCACAACCGCCTCGACGCACAATCCATACCCATGCAATGAGCGGAATAGTAAAACCAAAACAACTTTTTAACCTTTCCGCCACCACTATCGCCCCTATACCTCGCACTCCACAGGTTGCCTTGACCATTCCCGAGTGGAACCGTGCCATGACTGACGAGTTCAGTGCACTTCTTAAAAACAATACCTGGGAGTTAGTACCTCATCACCCAAACATGAAAATTATCCGTAGTATGTGGCTCTTTAAACATAAATTCAGGTCAGATGGCTCTTTGGAAAGATATAAGGCTCGCCTTGTGTGTGATGGGCGTCGACAACAACAGGGCATTGACCTTGGGGAGACTTTCAGTCCGGTTGTTAAACCGACTACTATTCGCCTAGTCTTATCATTGGCTTTGGCATGTTCCTGGCAAATTAATCAATTAGATGTCACTAATGCCTTTTTACATGGCAACCTGAGTGAAACTGTTTATATGCATCAGCCCGTGGGATTTCGCAGCTCAGAATTCCCAAATCATGTTTGCCTGTTAAAGAAATCATTGTACGGTCTCAAATAGGCCCCTAGAGCCTGGTACCAGCGGTTCACTGACTTTGTCATTTTGCAGGGATTTCAACAAAGCAAGTCAGATAATTCTTTATTTGTCTACACCCGGGGCCGTGATATTGCATACTTATTAATTTATGTTGACGACATCATTCTCACAACTTCTTCTACAGCTCTTCGTCAGCGCATTATGCACAGCCTTGCAGGGGATTTTGCTATGAAATACTTGGGCTCTCTTTCCTTTTTCTTGGGTATTCAGGTTACACGTACTGGCAACAACATGTTTTTATCTCAGTCTGCTTATGCTACAGATATTATACATCGTGCCTCCATGGACTCCTACAAACCTGTAGCTACCCCTATGGACACTCAGTCCAAACTGAGTGCTGATACTGGACCGCTTCATGATGATCCTACAACATATCGCAGCCTTGCAGGTGCCCTCCAGTATCTAACATTCACTCGCCCCGTCATCTCATATGAAGTTCAGCGGGTCTGCATGCATATGCACTCCCCACGGGTTACTTATTGGAATGCCTTGAAGCGTATAATCCGGTATATTCAGGGCACCAAGGATCTCGGCCTACATCTTGGACCGACTGATACTTTATCCTTGTGCGCGTATACTGATGCAGACTGGGCAGGATGTCCAGATACGCGTCGTTCTACTTCCGGATATTGCGTATAATTAGGTGACAATTTAATTTCATGGTCTTCCAAGCGCCAGTCCACTATCTCTCGTTCCAGTGCTGAAGCGGAATACCGTGGTGTAGCTAATGTTGTTGCTGAAATATGTTGGTAGCGCAATCTTATTCTAGCGTTGTCCCATCCGTTGACTCGAGCAACGCTCGTCTATTGTGACAATGTAAGTGCTATTTATCTATCGGGAAACCCTGTGCACCATCAACGTACCAAGCACATTGAACTTGACATCTACTTTGTTCGTGAACAAGTTCAGAAAGGCAATGTTCGCGTATTGCATGTTTCATCTTGCCATCAAGTTGCAGACATTTTCACCAAAGGGTTGCCTCGTGTCTTCTTTGATGATTTTAGATCCAGTCTCAGCATTCGGCCACCCTTTGCTTCGACTGCGGGGGTGTAATAGACTTAATGTAAATTAGGAAACGATTGTATAGTGATTAGCATAATATATCTCCCTAATATAGGAGATCCTCTTGTATAGTATATATGGATGATTGGTGTATGAGGAGAAATCAATCGAAAACATTCTTTCATGCATGATACGACAAACTATGCACTTTAAACCATGAACTAATTGACTTATTTATCTAAAAGTTCACTTTGTGAATGAGTATCCCTAATTTGGTAGTATTCAACTTCAGTATATTCTTACTCTAATACAAAAGAATCAAAACATATGTTTTTTTTTAGTTTTGTTTCATAAAGATTAGGTTCCAATTGTTTATACTATTTTCATTTCTCCACATATTCAGAATGGTAACAGAATCTAAAGGTTTTCCTACTTTTTATTTGTGTTGCCTAATTGTACTATCTGAAAATAATATTCATGGTAATATAACTTAAATTAATTACACCAATATCCTTGTGTATGTTGATATTATGGTTTTATATCTCAACTTAAAAAAAATACAATTTAGTCTACAAGTTTGCACAAAGCAACACCATTGGTCCCTGAAATGAATGGAGGGTAATTTTTTATATTTTTTAAATGACCAAAAAAACCGTGAGATAAACCCTTTAATATTAAAAAGAAGAGTTGACATCCATTTTCTTCCCCAAAGTTTGCCACATCAATTTAAAAAGGTTTTTTTTTTTTTTTTTGTGCAACTAGACCCCTTAAGCTTTTGCAATTGGTTGTCATTTTTATTCAATTACCTAACCTAGTTAGGATTCAAAACCGCTATATGAGCAAATCACAAGAGCTATTTGTGTAATGAATTATATACTTTTCAACATGTGTTTAACAGAACCAAGGACTTCTCTTCCGTTATATAAAGCTGCCTTTAGAGGTGATTGGGATGTTGCACAAGGTTTAATAAATCAAGATGAAGAACATGCATCGCCAATGTCAACAAATATGGCTTTACAGCTCTTCATATTGCAATTGGCACAGGAAAACAAGGAATTAATTTTGTTCAGAAATTGGTGGCAATGTTACCACCAAATTCTCTTCTAAATATGATAACTTCAAGAGAAAATTACACACCACTTCATATTGCAGCGGTTGTTGGCAACACTGAAGCGGTCAAAATCTTGGTGAATAAAAATCCGCAGTTGTTATACGTTAAAGATGTGGATGAATTACTGCCCCTTCATCGAGCTCTTATTAATTCACATAAAGATACATTTTTATATTTATTGCGTGTCACAAAAGATGATGTATATCCTTTTACATTCGCTGGAAATATAGGTGTGACACTTCTATCTAATGTTATTTTTGCATGATATTTTGGTTAGTCAAATAATTACAGATACAAATACTAGTAGGCAGTTACAACTGAAATATTGATTTTTTTGTATATTTTTAACAGATATTGCACTTGATTTAGTCACTCGATATCCTGAACTGGCTACGGCGACACCATCTGAAAATGTTGATGCTCCTTTAATGGCTATAGCAAGAAAAGCATATGCCTTCAAGAGTGGATGCTCTCTCAATTTATTTGATAGTTTAATCTATAAATGTAAGATCATCTTTTGATTAGGAATTTAATTTTTATATGTTTTACTTTTTTCTTATGGTAGAAGGATATATAAAACTGTGACTTTAGGTTGCTTGGCTTGTGTTATATGTTTAACTACTCAAAAGTGTTATATTATTTAGCAGAACTTCCTAAATTATTTTATTTAGAATTTCATTGATATAGTTTAAAAGTTACTACTACTTACCTAGTAGCTATTATTTACTAGTTTTAACATGTATGTGTTTGACCTGCTACACAACCCACCCAATGTCGCCTCTAGCAAAATGTATAGGGGCCCGCATACTGACAATGACAAATGATAAAACGAATGAATCTTGTATTTTTGTTCCATGTTACAGATGTTCCTTTGAAGTTGGAGAGCCAAATCTCAAATAAACAAAAGGGTAAGATGAACTTATTAACTTCATGTCTGTTGTAACTCTTCACCAATAAAATATCTGTCTTCATATTCACTAAATAAATATCGACTAATTTCTTATGTCTGCCTTACAAAACTAAAAATAATTGTGTAGTTCTTCAAGAGATCAATCTTGTGGTATGGAAAGTTATGGGAAGGTTTGGTGAGTACTTCAATTTCTTCTTAAACATAAGTCAAATTTAAAGGTTAAATGGAGCTAATTCTTCAATTTTGACTTGCATTTAGTGCCACATATTACACATATACGAAAACTAAAAATTAAAACGAAAATTGGCACCTCAACAGAAACTCAATCTTGCTTCGCCACTGGTGTGCATACTATGAAATTTAAAAGAATGAAAACTAAAAATGGACCATCATCAAGCCCTTACAATCGTGAAACGTTTATGCCAAGAAATCAGTGCATTAAATCTTCAATCAACTAGTGTCCATTATGCTAATCCAATTGTGGAGGCATTAACCAACGGTGCTTATGAGGTTGTTCAAGAAATCGCAGACACGTTTCCTCAAGCAATTTGATGCAATGATAAGAATAAGCATTACATGATCCAATTGGCGATCCTTCATCGATGTGAAAAGGTTTACAATTTGACATATCAAATGAGCGATCATAAGCATTTTCACAAAACTCTCAAGGATAATGACAATAATAATCTATTGCACTTGGCGGGAAAATTGGCACCTCAACAAAACAAGTAATTGGTAAACAAGATAATGCAGCTATCGGCATCAAAATCCAATCTTTCCCCTGACCAAATAAAAGATACAACGATGCACCAAAAGCAATCATCATTGAGGTTGTAGACACGAATAGTGTAGCCAGGCCCATTATCAACCATGAAGGAAACGTGTAAAGAAAATCTTGTTCTGCATAACGAGCTGTTAGGTTTGAGAAAAATAGTAATAACGAGGTGGTGGATGTGAATAAGGAGATTGCATCCGCAATAGCAAATATCAGGAAAGATCTTTCTATTGAATAAATAGGGTGTCCCGTATCGCTATTGTTACCACCTGGAACTGTGATGGCTACTGCAAAAACTATTGTGGTTATGAGGGCTGCTGTTATTGTGTATGAATCAGCTGTCTTTTTCATCCATTCTTCACCGTCTCTCACTAGTTTTTTGTGTTCTTTGCGGAATAATGTCTCAGGTGTCTCATTGTTTTTGTTTTTTTTAGTTTTTTACTTTGGATGCACGAACTTCTCTACTTCCTGTGAATAAATTTGATATAAGTAAAGCTAAGTATAATGAATAGAGGTTTGATTGGTCTATAAACACCTTTTGGTCATTTTTTAGTATTGTTTATGAATAAATAACAAATTAAATATGAAAAACTAAATTACTAATATATTTTAAAACCATTTATGTAAAAATAAAAAATATACCATCAAAAATGGCTTATGGAAATGGAAAATTCGAAACAATAAGTCGTTTTGTAAAAAAAAAAACATGAAATAAATATTTGTTACCTTAAACCACTGTAATTCACGTTGCATTTGTAAAGCTGCACCTGAAACAAGATTGAGTTTCTGTTGAGGTGCCAATTTTCCCGCCAAGTGCAATAGATTATTATTGTCATTATCCTTGAGAGTTTTGTGAAAATGCTTATGATCGCTCATTTGATATGTCAAATTGTAAACCTTTTCACATCGATGAAGGATCGCCAATTGGATCATGTAATGCTTATTCTTATCATTGTACCAAATTGCTTGAGGAAACGTGTCTGCGATTTCTTGAACAACCTCATAAGCACCGTTGGTTGATGCCTCCACAATTGGATTAGCATAATGGACACTAGTTGATTGAAGATTTAATGCACTGATTTCTTGGCATAAACGTTTCACGATTGTAAGGGCTTGATGATGGTCCAATTTAGTTTTCATTCTTTTAAATTTCATAGTAAGCACACCAGTGGCGAAGCTTGAGAAATTGATCTGAGGGTCGAAAATCATCAGTCATGGGACGAGACCTATTTTTTTTCTATAGCTATGTTTCGGATTATATGTTCGGGTCGGTGATTCAATTCGGGTCGAGTCAAATATTAAATACGATAATATCAAAATTCTAAGCATTGTTTAACAAAAAAAAAAAAAATGAACAAAGACACTAAAACATTAAAAATGAGACAAAGCGTGGGTATCTGGATGAAGAATTACAGTTCAACATGTCGACCTTTGATATAAGCTAGTCCTACTTTCTCCCTTATTTAACAGGACATTTCCACATTTCAAGTCGTTTAGCAAGATCTCTTTCTAAACTATTAACATCCACTTCATTCATGTTTGCTTGTGGATTTTGATTGTTGATTGTTTTGATCTGCTTCATTAATCGGTTCGCTTGTTGAAGTTTTTTAACGTTTACTCATATTTTCATTTTCTATTCCCTCTACTTGTTCTTCATTCGCTCTTTAAAAAAAAAATGTTATGGTTTTATTCTTCTCAATATTATAATCTAATTAATAAAACAATTGGGTTGTACCTCTGAAAATGGGCCAAAAGAAAAAAAAAACAAAGAAAAACGATAAACTCGGTAAAACAACCGATATTTAGGAACCTTGTATCGTCCGATATATCGTTAGTTTTAGTTTATATAACATACCTATTTTTTCTCAAAAAAAAAAAAAAAAAAAACACAGGGGGTCAAAATTGTATATACCTAAAAAATTCTATACGGATACTATATATAAGGAATTTCTGAGCAAAAATTCGGGGTGTCGGCCGTCACTCCCGCCTGTTGAAACCTCCGCCCCTAAAGCCCACTACCTTGACTCCTTGAGTATTGAGTTGACATTCGTCTTAGCTTCGTTTCTAATACACATTTGTTTGTTGTAAAATGCTTAAGAAATAGAATTTAAACCCGTAAGTTATAACATACATGGTAGTCCTCGAAAATCCTTGAAACGATTTGGGCCTTGGGCAAATAAAAAATGGAGCTCCTATAACTTAAACTCAATTACCGTATATGAAAAAAACCTTTTAGTTACTTTGTTAGGGTTTAAATTTTTGGCTGTTAATTTATTTGTTGTAATAAGTTTAGTTTAAATTGTTAGGCTTTTTATTCATTTGTAATGTTTTTAGTTTAAATTGTTTGAACCTTTTAATTCGTAATGAGTTTTTCGTATGTGGTGGATTTTAAATATACATATTTATAAATAATAATAATAATAATAAGAAGACGACATTTTGGGTCCTCAGAATGACCAAGCCTAGGGCCATTGCCCACTCTCCCCTCCCTGAACGACATCAACTCATATATAAATGCAATTCTTAGGATTTTGAGATGGGGTAAAAAGAAAATACCATTATGGGGCTATGGCCCCTTGTTAATATTAATTCACCCGCCGGAAAAAAAAAAATTGAAACTAAAAATAACAAAAAGGAGTGGGAATCGAACCCTGGACATCCAGTTTGTAGGGAAGCGCACTACCATCCAGGCTACAATTATTTTTGTTATATTTTCTTTATACTTATTATATAACATATATAATACAGTTAAAAAAAACCTTCGGGCCCTCGAGAAGATCGGGCTTGGGGCCGTCGCCCGCGTCGCCCCATGCCATAGCTGGCCCTGACCTTGAGTATTGAGTTGACATTCGTCTTAGCTTCGTTTCTAATACACATTTGTTTGTTGTAAAATGCTCAAGAAATAGAATTTAAACCCGTAAGTTATAACATGCACGGTAGTCCTTGAAAATCCTTTAAACGATTTGGGCCTTGGGCAAATAAAAAATGAAGCTCCTATAACTTAAACTCAATTACCGTATATGAAAAAAAACCTTTTAGTTACTTTGTTAGGGTTTAAATTTTTGGCTGTTAATTTATTTGTTGTAATACGTTTAGTTTAAATTGTTAGGCTTTTTATTTATTTGTAATGTTTTTAGTTTAAATTGTTTGAACCTTTTAATTCGTAATGAGTTTTTCGTATGTGGTGGATTTTAAATATACATATTTATAAATAATAATAATAATAATAATAATAATAATAATAATAATTATAATAATAATAATAATAATAATAATAAGACATTTTGAGTCCTCAGAAAGATCAAGCCTAAGGCCATTGCCCACCCTCCCCTCCCTGAACGACATCAACTAATATATAAATGCAATTCTTAGTGTCTAAAGTTCATGAAAATCATTTTTCAAACTAATGTTTTTAAAGTGTTATATGATTTTAACATTAATTTTTTACACCTAAATATCACATAATATAGCATATTTGTGGGGTAAATATGACACTATTATAATTTATAATAGATTATAAACTCATGGGTAGTTGTGATATATGGTTATTAAGTTATGAACTTAAAACGCATTTTGTAATGGATAACAGTAGAGATTATATTAAATCATCTTTTAGTTTTAACGCATTCTGTAATAGTTATAAAGTCGTTGAAAACTTTTACTATATGTTTAATCTTTAAAACATTATAGAACATGGAATTGATTGTCATAGGTTCGAGTCTTATTTAGTTAGTGTAATTTGATTAAAGTGGATCAGAGGGTTTTATCGTTTGGGCGATGAGTTTTCCCTAAAATGATAGACGGGCCGAGTGATTAGCGTTGTAAGTGTTTGTAGGACGTAGGTATTCTTTCGCCAATAGATTTACTAGATTGCCAAACTTGTATACTATTCGGTGGCTGTTAAGAAATAAAATTAACATATTGTAGCCCAGTTGGTTAAGGGCCTAAAGTTTCCTATGGGAGACTTAGGTTCAATTCCCACTAGCTACATTTGGAGGACATTGGTGGATGGGAAATGAGGGATGACCCGACCATTGGCTTGGGTTCGAGTCCTGATCCCGACCGATTTTACCGACTATTTCACCGTCGTGCCTTCGGGCGGGTGAGTGGTCGGGTTTTCCCGGGAATTGGTGGCAATTGGTGGCTCGGGCACTCTCGAGTGCCTAATTCGCCAAAAAGGGTACCCGAGAGTGCTCGGAATTGATTCGTTGACCGTTCAAAAAAAAACATATACTCAAATCTTAAGATAAAAAAAATAGAAAAATAATATTTTTGAAAACGAGAATACGTTGTAAATAAAAGAGATGGGAGTATGTGTTCTCCAGGTGCATGGTAGTGGTAATATGGGACAAAACTCGAAAGCAGCCATCCCAATGAATGTGAGAACATGTGCTTCCCTGCTGACTTCCGTATCCAGTAAATTAATGTGAACATGTTCTTATCCCGTTCACATTTAATAATTTACAGTATTATTTACTTATTACGTTTTATCAATATTCAATACGTTTTAAAACGATTTGTTTAAACTACAAACTTTATATAGTTTTATTTAAACCGACTTGAGTTGTTTATACTGTTTATTGTTAGTTGGTAGGATCAATTAACATTTACTAGAACAGATATACCCTTCGGATTGTTATAACTAACTTTTTTTTTTTTTTTTTTTTTAAATAATTTGTTCATTTCATTGACAAAGAAAAAGGTAAATTACATAAGGATGGTAGGTAGGCGGGCAACAAGCTGCGCCGCCACCCCTTTTTGAATAGAAAATCCCAATCTGCTAAAAACAAAACCCCGCCCTTGGGGGGTGGAAAAGTTGCTGTGCACTACTCGTTGAAAAAGACTTCACCTCTTTTTCATTTAATCTGTTTTCTTCCAACCCCTTGTTGGAAAAAGACTTCACCTCTTCATAAAAGTGCAGCATTTTCAAAGTAATTTAAATCAAATACTTTATAAATAATCAAAGGTATTTAGGATTTATACACCCTCTTATTAGGATTCATACATCCTGGCCCACTTCACACACCAATAAAAGACTGCCACATATCCAGATGATGATGTCACACACCCCAGAATATGATGTCACGGGGTGTATGAAACCTAGAACCCATAATCAAATAATATAACCAGGCCACAACAATAATTCATTTCCAGAAGGCAAGGATTTGTCTTTGGTAGACTAGTGCAATTCAGAAAAGGGTGGCGACGCAGCTTGTTGCCCGTCTACCTTACATTGTGATGTAACTTTCGTATTCGTTTTAAGGAAAAAAATATCTTAAACAAAAAAATAATAATAATATAAAGTGTATAATTTCCTTGCATTAGGAGATTCAATTTAACTAGGTGTTTTAACGATCGCGCGATGCGAGATATATCCTGTGGCGCGTTGTGTCACAACCATGCTAACAGCGGTGTAAGATGGAGTCGTAAAACCGTGTTACGTAACAACGAAACAACGACCAAAACCAGGAAATACAGCAAGAAAGAACACAACAGATGAACGGAGACGAAAATACTATACGAACGTAGATGAAAACTACATAACAAAAACGTAGACGAACGGATACGAAAAGATCAGGTGTTGCAGACGAACGGAGACCAAAATACTATACGAACATAGACGAACACTACGTAAAAAATGGAGACGAAAGTACTATACGAATGTAGACGAAGACTACGTAAAAAAACGTAGACGAACGGAGACGAACATACTATACGAACGTAGACTAACGCTACGTAAAAAAATACTATACGAACGTAGACGAAAACACTAGACGAACGTAGAGCAAGTTGGGTTAAAGAGCGGGTGTTACAGACGAACAGAAACGAAAGTACTATACGAACGTAGACGGACACTACGCTGGCCAAAATGGGGAAAAAAGTTAACCAAAAAGTTGGTGGTCAAAACGGGGAGAAAACCAAAACGGGGGAAAATAAAATGTAACAAAAAAGTTGGTCGTCAAAATAGGAAAAAAAGAATCTAAAGAAAGGAAAAATAAATAAGATGTGGCCAAAATAGAAAAAAAAAACTTAACCAAAATGTTGGTGGCCAAAACGCAAAAAAAAAAAAAAAAAAAAAAACTTAGAAAAAAAAGTGACGGAAAAAAAAAACCTAGACCCTACTAATCCCAAGAGCTCTCCAATTAATATATATATATATAATTAAGGAGTAAAATAATAAAGGCAAATATTATATATTAAATTCACTAGAATAAAAAAAAAAAAATACTATAAGACCATACGGAGTGGAGAGAGGGATAAAGCGTCATGTGATACGTGTGAGGTCCGTGTTTGAAGGGTGAAAATTGTGGGGAGTGAAAGAGAGAGGGAGGGGGGAAGAATAATATTATATTATTTAAATTGTATTAAAGTTAAAAAAAAAAAAAAACTAACCAATCAAACAAGGCCCATCCAATCAGAAAATGCCAAGTGGACAAAAGGAGGTGCCCCACGCCAGTAGACTTCTTCCTCCTCCACGCCCCGCGGGGCGGTGTTCATGGCGTGAAGGAGGTTCCCCCCTCCCCTCCCCCCTACTCCGGACTGTCTAACGTCATTTTTTGTGCCTTCACGCCCCGATGAGCTGGCAAACATTCCAACTTTAGGAGTATTGTACACCAGCCCAAGTGATCGTAAAAGCACTTTTTTTAGAACGGCCAACACAACAACCGCGAGATTCCCACAAGGGGGCTCGGGCAAATTGGCTTCCATTGGTTCCCGAGCCGGGGAAAACCCGATCCCCCACCCGTCCGAAGACCCGCTGTGGAGAACCGGTAAAACCCGGGCGAGATTAGGACTCGAACTCCTGACCATAGGCCAGGAGTCATCACTCATTTCTCATTATGTCTTCCAAATGTAACTAGTGAGGATCGAGCCCAAGCCTCCAAAGAAAACTTAAGCTAACCAACCAACTAAACTACAAGTGTTTGGACGCTCGTAAAAGGAGTTAAGGGGAGGAATGCATACAACATTTCACGCTTGCAAGGGAGAGGACGTGCTCTGCCCAAAAGTATTCTACCAATAAAATTCACACTTGTAAGAAAGAAAGTCGTGCATAGAAATTTTGAGTAACTAAAGTTCTATTTTCGGTAGAATCAAATTTACTATCCAAAACAAGGTTACGGTACAACTTTTTTACCCGTTTTTTCTTCCATTATATTTAATTTGAATATTCAAAGAAATCTTTTGTTTGTATGTGGTAAAATGACAATAATATCCTTAAATCATTGATTGTGTTTTGTCTTTTATGGGCAAACCTGGAAATTGCATTTCTCTTTTTAGAAATGAACATTTAATTTGGGACAACCAAAAAATGGAAAGATAGACATTTAAATTGGGACGGAGGTAGTAATAAATAGGGTAAAACTTTTAAAACCATAATAATAAACTAAAATTCCTGAAAAATAAATGCAGGAATGGGGTCGGTTTTGGTGAATGGATCCCCGTCTGAGGAATTTCCGTTTAAAAGGGGATTAAGACAAGGTGACCCGTTATCCCCTTTTTTGTTTATCCTGGCCATGGAAGTTCTGAATATGTTTATGAGAAGAACAGTTGATTTGGGTTTGTTTAGAGGGGTGAAGCTCCCTAATAACGGACCTACCCTAACCCACCTTAGTTATGCTGATGATGTTCTCTTCATCGGCGATTGGTGCGAACAGAATATTGTGACCATAAACAGGCTGCTCAGATGTCTTCTGTTAGTTACTGGCCTTAATGTGAACCGTAATAAATGTAAGTTGTATGGCGTTGGAGTGGAAGCCGTGGAGATTAACCGTATGGCGCAAAGGCTCAATTGTGGTGTAGGATCTTTTCCTTTTGTGTATCTAGGGTACCTATCGGTTGCAACATGAAAAGAGCCTCGTTTTGGGAACCTGTGATTAATAAAGTCAAGAAGAAACTGTCAAATTGGAAGGCGAATGCGCAGTCTTTCGCAGGCCGGGTAACCCTTGCCAAATTGGTGTTGGGGAGCCTCCCGGTGTATTATTTGTCTTTATTTCGTGCCCCCAATTCTGTTATTAAGAAGATTGAAAGCCTTAGAAGGGATTTTGTGTGGGGAAAAACGACAACGAGAAATAAGATCCGCTGGGTTAGATGGGATAAAATAACTAATGCGAAAGGCCTTGGTGTTGGGGGTATTAAGGAGCTGAATTAGGCGCTTTTATCTAAATGGTGGTGGAGGTTTAAAGACGAAGCGAATCATCTAGGGGTCTCGGTCATCTCCGCCATTCATGGTAAAACTAATGATGATATTATTATACCTGTTAAAAGAACTGTTCCAGGTACTTGGAAGGATATTGGTGGTATGGACAAGGTTCTTCTCAACTCCGGTGTGTGTGTTAAGTCTAAGCTAAAGGTGAAGCTGGGTAACGGGGTGAAGGTGCGATTTTGGAAAGATGTCTGGTTGGGGGATAGCCCGTTAATGGTGCAATTTCCTGACCTGTTTTGGCTTGCTGCTATTAAGGATGGATCGATCGCCTCTTATGTGGTGGAAGCGAATGGGGTGAAGACCTTTTATTGGGGTTGGGTACATGAACCGGCTTCTAATGGTGAAATGGAACAATTGACTATCCTGCGGAGCCTTCTCGACAATGTTTCGCTGCGTTTGATTCCAGATCAGTGGACTTGGGAGAATAAAAGTGGGGGTAACTTTTCTTTTAAAGATCTTAGAGCTGAATTGAAAAGTTTGAATCAGGTGTCAACTATCTCTCCTCCCAGTGTATGGAATTCATGGGCCCCTCTCAAAGTAAATTACTTCATGTGACGTGCTCGGTTGGATAGAGTGGCGACAAAAGTGGCACTGGCAGGCCGGGGATGCATCACGAGCAGCTTATATTGTGACAGATGCAGCCTTGATATCGAAGACACTGACCATGTCTTAGTTTCCTGTTTGTGGTCTCGTTGCGTCTGGTGGCACATATGCGGCTGGATGAGAGTTCCTGTGCCGGCTGATTCGTTCAAAGAGGTGGAAGAAATTGGTGTGCACGGTGGCTTTGGCTACGACTTGGAGAATTTGGCTTGCTAGAAATGCTAAAGTGTTCGAAGATAAAGCTATCCCGGTGATGAAGATTGTGGAGATGATCAAAGAAGACTCGTTTATGTGGGTTACTCATAGGTCCAATCGGCCGTCCCCTGCGTGGGATAGTTAGGCTCAGTTTGATGTTCTTAACCTTTTGTAGTTGTGTGGTATGTTTCTTGTCCCTTGTTGTTTGGTGTTGGTTCGGTTGTTTGTGTGGCCAGCTCCTTGCTGGATTCTATATTTATATATAGAAGTTTTTGCAGTTCAAAAAAAAAATATAATATACAAAATGGGGTCAAACTTTTAAAGTCATTTATACATTTTGTATAAGAAAATGATAAACCACCTTTTATTCATAATTCATACAAGATATATATATATATATATATATATATATATATATATATATATATATATAATGAAGAAAAGACATAATCTAGCCTATAATTAATAGCAATAAAACACTTTGACTATGACCATGACTATGACTTGGACTTTGACTTGAAATACATATTCAAAATATACAATTAATAACATTGAGAATTTGGTGCATCTCTAATATGCCCTCGCAAGATGGACGGTCTTGGAATAAGTCCAATCTTGTATAGAAGTAGATGGTGTCATTGTTTGAGTAAGAGAAGAAGTTGATGATGTTGAAGATGTAAAGAAAGATGAACTTGATTAACCAGATGAATCAAGAGAAAATTGATTATTTTTTTATTGCAGGTGAAGAGAATTTGGTGCATCTCTTATATGGATGAAATAGAGATGGTTAAAAGCCATAAAGGAGAAATAAAGAAACATGATCAGAGGGTAAACAGAATAGGTGATAGAAGATTAGAGGTATAGTTTGTCCAGAAAATAAACGTTGTGGCACAAAAAGGATTTTAGATTTTTAGGTTTTGCAAAACCAGGTAGAAGGAGAATAAGTTACACTTGAACTTTGAAGGATTAACAAAGTGTAATAGTTAGGTAGGTTGATGTTGCTGGGGGGTGAGATTATAGAGTTTTGAAGATGTTGGTAGATGTAAGTTTTGAAGATGTTGGAAAGGTGATAAAAATGGTATGAGGTGTTTTGAAGATTTTTAGAGTGGTGGTGATCACGGAATAGTTGAAGAAAAGGAGATTTAGGCAGACATGGTGAGAGGATCAGTGGATCACAGTAGCCTGAAAAGAAATTTAGGGGTGATGGGCGACGGTTCCCATGTTGATAGGATCAAGAGCTTTCTTGTTGGAGATAATACTCTGATACCATATAAGAGAATGATCAACCATCTTTTATTCATAATTCATACAAGATATATATACAATGAAGAAAAGAAATAATCTAGCCTATAATTAATAGTAATAAAACACTTTGACTATGACCATGACTATGACTTGGACTTTGACTTAAAATAAATATTCAAAATATACAATTAATAACATTGAGAATTTGATACATCTCTAATATTTAGTTACTTAAATAATTTATATTAATACAACTTGCCATTTATTTATTTTCTTACTTAAACTTAAACAAACGTTTAACATGAGATACATTTGATTTCATCAATAGGCCATGAATGATTAAACCTGTCCACCACCACCCACCACCGTAAAAAAAAAAAACCATCAATGGCATCCACCAACGACGAATCCACAGCAGCATACTCATACTCATACTCATACCCATACACTGTGAACGTCTCCAACTTCGTCTCCATCAAGCTCTCCGGCCACACCAACTACCCATTATGGCGAACCCAGATGCTGTGCTTAATCCAAGCCCACGACATGCTCCCTTTCATCAACAACGACCCACCACCCGAAACCTCCCACTTATGGCATAAATCCGACGCTTTAGTCCGTGGCTGGATATTCGGCTCTTTGACCGAAGACATCCTCACCGGAACAATAACTTTCAACACTGCTAGAGATGTGTGGATCCATTTAGAATCTTCTTACGGTTCGTTGACTAGTCAACCGGAGGAAGTTAATAATAATAATAATAATAATATTGGGTTGATGAGGAGGACGACGCCGCATTCGAGGTCTTTACCGGTGCCGTTACGTCATGTGTCGCAGCAGATAGATTTAAAAGGTGACTCGGTGACGTCAGCTGGTGGTGGTGATAACCGGTTTAATGGTCGGACCGGGAGATCACGGGGGTTGGTGTTTCCTGAGGAGAGCTGGAATGAGATTTCGTCAACGCTTGGACCCTTGGATCTGGCTGATGATCATGAGATCAATGATTTTTTAAACGGTACGTAAATCTTTTATTCTCTTAATTATTATTTTTTTACGATCTTCAAACAGTGGGCGATAATATTGAAAGATCCGCCCTTGTTGAGGAATGTATCTGTTTTGACTGAGTAGAATGTAAAATGTAGCTCTTAGACTGATAGTGTTACTTATTTTGTTTGGAATGAATATGAGTGTAGAATAGGGATGGATGAGCATATTGTACCGAGTACCCAACACATTTAGAGGTTTTCGGTTTCACATTATGCACTTGAAATCTGCAATTGGTTTGACTTATTTTGTTTACACTGAATCTGAAATGTAACTGATGACATATTATATATGCACTTGAAATCTGCAACTCGTTTTTATCTATTTTGACTTATTTTGTTTGAATTGTATCTAAAATGTATCTGATACTACAAATTATGCAGTTGAAACTTGAAACTGCAACTAGTTTATGTATTTTGACTTATCTAATGGTTGAATTATTTTTGTTGCACTTTTGTAACTGAGATTCCCTGATTTTTGGTAGTATTCAACTTATGCTATCACACAAAAAGTTAAGTGGCATGTGCAGAACCAAACAAAAGAGAAGTTTGTGATATATAATTTGATTGTATGGAGAGAATGAATATATTTATAAAGGTTCGGGTTTCAGTTGTTTATACTAATTTTCTCCCGAATTGCGATAAATTAGACCTATATAATGAAAAAGCTAAATGAAACTTAATGGTTTTCCTAGTTGTGTATGTATATGATTGTACCATGTGTACACATTATTCTTGGTGATATCTTTTTGCAAATGTTATTAACATAACCACCTATGACCTGTGTTGTAAAAATCGGCCTAGGCACTAGGCGGTGACTAATATAGGAATAAGCCCCTAGGCGGAGATCTGGGCGCCATTCGTCGGCCATTAGGCAGGCCTAGGCGGTGGTTTTTTTATTTTTATTTTTAAATTTCTAAGTATTTCTTTGTATTATGTGCATATATCTAAGTATTATGTGTATATATCTTAACATATTTTCAAAAAACACCTAAATTTGTGTATATATATATAAAATACGTATAAAAATACCAAAACGCCTAATACCGCCTAGTCCCGACTAGTCCCTAGGCTGGACCTCACCGGCTCACCGCCCGCCTAGCGCTTGCCTATGACACAAGTGCTTATTTCCGGTTGTATAAAGCCGCCCTTTTGATTGCGATGATGCACATGATAATAGCCCCTAATTTATCTATTTTGACTTATCTAATGGTTGACGTATCTTCGTAACCTATTGTGAATGTAAATGAGATTACATGGTTTGGTGGTATTCAACCTAGCTATCACAGGCTTCAGGGGAAAGTTAGTGGCATGTGCAGGACCAAACAAAATATCTGTTTTTTTTTTCGGTTACTGGTGTATGGGGATCGGGGAACACCGCATTCATAAAGATTATGGTTTCAATTATCCTTGTTTTGATATTTGAATGTATATGTTTGTACTGTGTACATATCATTCTTGGTGACAACATGTGTTTAACAGAACAAACTATGAACGCAAGTGCTTATCTCCCGTTATACAAAGCCGCCCTTAGAGGAGACTGGGATGATGCACAGGATTTTATAAATAAAGACGAAGAAGCAGTCACAGCCAACATCAACAAATACGGCTTTACAGCTCTTCATATTGCAGTTGGGACGGGAAAACAAGGAATTAATTTTGTTGAGAAATTGGTGGCAAAGTTACCACCTAAATCTCTCCTCAAAATGTTGACTTCTTCGGAAAAATACACGCCACTTCATATTGCAGCGGTTGTTGGCAACACTGAAGCGGTTAAAATCTTGGTGAATAAATCTCAGAAGCTGTTATATATTGAAGATGTCGACGGATTACTGCCCATTCATCGAGCTCTTATTAATTCGCATAAAGATACATTTTTATATTTGTTGAGTGTCACAAAAGGGAATCAGTATCCTTGTACATTCACCGGAAACATGGGTGTGACACTTCTGTCTAATGTTATTTTTGCAGGATATTTTGGTGAGTGAATGTTCCTTTAACTGTTGTTATTGTTACAAGTATCAGTATGCAACTATGAGTGAAGTGTTGATTTTTTTTTTTTTTTACCTTTTTTGACAGATATTGCACTCGATTTAGTTGCTAAGTATCCTGAACTGGCTACAACTATACCGTCTGATAATGTTGATGCTCCTTTAATGGCTATAGCAAGAAAAGCAGATGCCTTTGAGAGTGGATGCCGCCTCAATTTCTTTGATGGTTTAATCTATAAATGTAAGTTATTACGCATTTAGCATTCGTAAGATATAGTTTTGTTTTATTTAATATACGGATCTGTGTTTTAAAAAGCACGCTTAAGCGCGAAGCGCACCTAGGCGCAGAGCCTGGCGCCTTATGTAACCCTAGGCGCACATCGTACGAAAAGCGAGATTTTTGGCCAAAAAAGCCCCTGAGGCGCGCGCTTTTCGTACGGGGGGTGTTTTTATGCTTAAAATTGTTATATATGTAGCTAAAAGGGTTGTATATTTAAGTTAAATCATATATAAACCTTATTTGTATCTGTATTTTGGGTAAATGATGCTAAAAACCTATAGCATATATAAAACAAATTATATAATCGTCTTGCGCTTCGCGTACGAAAATCCCACCGCTTTTGCGCCTCGGTTTTGGATCTCGTTGCTTTAGTGCGCTTCGCGCTTTTTAAAACCAAGATGTGGATAAAACTCATAAAAGTGATGTGATTAGAGGTGGCAATTTCCGTTCATTTATTTATGAATGGTAGTTCGGGTAATGTTTTGTCTTTTTTTTTTTTTTTTTTTATAAAGAAATGATATAAATGATAAAACGAGTAATCTTGTGTTTATTGTTCCGTGTTACAGATGTTCCTTTGAAGTCGGAGAACCCTGTCTCAAACAAAAAGCAGGGGAAGATGAACCTTTTCTCTTCAGGTTTGATACAACTTTTCGCCAAAAAATAATATTCGTTTTCATATTCACAAAATACTGATTCCGTACGTTTTTTAACAAAACAAAAATCATTATGATGCAGTTCTTCAAGATATTAGTCTTCTGGTCTGGAAAGTTATAGGTAGAATTGGTGAGCATCTTCTTGTACAAAAGTCAACTTAAAAAGTCAAACAAGCTAATAGTTAAATGAATCTTTGCTTGAATTTAGTGCCACATATTACACACATTCAGAAGCTAAAGCTGGACCACCGTCAAGCCCTTGTGCTCGTCAAATGTTTATGCCAAGAGATCAGTGCATTAAATCTTCATTCAAATAGTATCCATTATTCCGGTCCAATTATTGAGGCAGCAAGCAATGGAGCTTATGAGGTTGTTCAAGAAATTGCCGACACGTTTCCTCAAGCAATTTGGTACAGCGATAAAAGTGGCTATTTCATGATCCAGTTGGCGATTCTTCATCGATGTGAAAAGGTTTATAATTTGACATATCAAATGAGCGATCATAAGCATTTTCACAAGACTCTTAAGGACAGTTACAATAATAATCTCTTGCATTTGGCGGGAAAACTGGCTCCTCCACAGAAACTCAATCTTGTGTCTGGTGCAGCGTTACAGATGCAACGCGAATTGCAGTGGTTTAAGGTAAATAATCATCCATAATAAATAACCTATTTTTAGGTTAGGTATTTCCGATCACAAGAAATAGGTAAAAACTAAAATGGTTGTTTGTGATTTATTCAGGAAGTAGAGACGTTCGTGCATCCAAAGTACAAAACTGAGAAGAACTCATTCGATCAGACGCCCGAGATGTTATTCAGCAAAGAACACAAAAAACTAGTGAGAGACGGTGAAGAATGGATGAAGAAAACAGCCGATTCGTACACAGTAACAGCAGGACTGATAACCACAATAGTTTTTGCAGCAGCCATTACAGTGCCAGGTGGCAATAGCGGGGATACGGGCAACCCACTGTATGCAAAAGAATTATGTTTCCTAATATTTGCTGTTGCAGATGCAATCTCCTTATTCACATCCACAACATCATTGCTACTGTTTTTATCAATCCTAACGGCTCGTTATGCAGAACAAGATTTTGTCTTCACATTACCTTCAAGGTTGATAATGGGTCTCGCAACATTGTTCCTGTCTACAACCTCAATGATGATTGCTTTTGGTGCATCATTGTACCTTCTATTTGGGCAAGGGAAAGATTGGATTTTGATTCCGATAGCTGCATTATCCTGTTTACCGATTACTTGTTTTGTGACGTTACAGTTTCCGCTTCTTGCAGAGCTAATATCGTGTACGTATGGTCGAGGACTTTTTGGTAAGCAAAGTGATCGGCCGTTTTATTGAGAGAATACATTGATCCCTATATTATTATTGCTTGAGCCTGCCTGCCTGCCTGCCTTGAGATAACTGTTATTAGGACATTGATGGGTCTGAATCGTGAATTTGTAAAAGCCCACAAATATCTCTTCCTTTTCTGTCTTGCTACTCCATAAATCTAACATGTAATAATGCCAGACAACCAACAACCCTCATATATTCATAATCAGGCAGGCTTTTGGTTGGTTGTATAACACTTCATAAGGCGTTTTGTTTCCGACCACTTCTAATGCGTAGCTCTTAAGGGGTGACCAACCCCCTGAATTTTCGCTCAGAAGTTCGGATCATATAGTATTCGTATATAAATTTTTTGGTATATACGGTTTTGACCCCCCCCCCTGAAATCTAGTAGGCAAGTTGGCTTCAAATTTCAATGCCCATACCGTTTCCGGTAGATGTTTTTGTTTCAATCCACCGTTTTGTTGAGGTGTATGCGGACATGTGGTCTTTAAAAAAAATACCCTCCTATGCATAAACTCACCCCATTATCATATCTTACCTTTTTTTTTTTTTTTTTTTTTCATTTTTTCGAATTGGGCTTGAACCATTTTATGAAATTCCACAAGACATGGTCTTGCCTGATGTTTAGGTTTGAGGAGAAACACCCAAACGGATTGACTAAAATCATCCACTATTGTTAATAAATAGTTTGCACGTGGAAACAAAGGCGTGTGATATTTACCCACACATCACAATGCAATAATTTAAAACATGCTTCTGTTTTATTCGTGCTAATAGGAAAGGGCAATCTTGCAAATTTATCCTTAACACAAGAATAACAAAAGTCTTTCGAATTCAAACGCACCTATTAATTCAACCATCATAACTCTCATACAGACCCATCATTTAACCCACATAAAACACACCTTTTACTTGCATAAAACGCACTTACTAATCCAACTAACGGACCTCTCAAAATTGTAAGAGAATGGTATTGATTGTATTGATCGAATAATATTGTACAATGTCCCTCTTCTTATAGGGATGAATAGGCAAGATACAGGGAGAGAAATATGGGTAACATATGAAGACCATTGACTCTCCTAGTCAACCTAGCAAAGACCATTGACTCTCCTAATCAACCTAATAAAGACCATTGACTTTTATAATATTTTACATTTAATTTAATATTCTAATACTCCCCAGCAGTCAAAGCGGAAAGAAACCAGAAGCTCAGACTGGAAAAACCAAGACATAGAAAAAAAAATAATAAACGGTCTTCAATATTGGTCAAAACTTTTGTCATAATCTCATAGTCTTGAAATCCATAATCTTCAATGAAAAACCATGACTTTAATGATCCTATTATCCGGTATGAGGCCTCCAATGCGGCAAGGCGGCGGCGGCAAGTAACAGCGCGGCGTCGGATCGTAGTCCAGCAAGCGGCGCGGCGGGAGACCGTAGTCCAATAAGCAGCGGCGGCGGGGCGGCAAGGAGTGGCAGGACGGAGAAACGGAATCAATAAGATGGGAGGTGTTCCGAAAATAGATTTGATAATAATGGCAAGAACCTAGAACCGAAAATTGAGATTTATTTAAAACGGAATGGAAAAGTGAAACTAGCAAACGGAAAAAAAAGGGAAAAGCGGCCAGACAGGGCGATGGCGGCGGTGACAGCTTGCCGCCCTGTCTAGCGTTTTTCTAAGGCGGTGACGGCTAGGGTTTGTATTTTCTGGTGGTGCAGCGGAAACAGTATAGAGCCTAGGCTGGCTCTCATACCATGTAAGTCAATGGTATTGATTGTATTGATTACCCCACCCCTCTCACCACCAATATTGTCCGCTTTGCCCATCCAGAGCTCACGGATTTGTTTTGGGTTGCTCAAGTGGAGACTTTCCAAGAGGTCACCCATCCTGGAATTTCTCTCACCTAAGCACGCTTAACTGTGGAGTTCTCCTCTCATCCACTAACATTAAGCCCCAAAACGCGTTGGTGATTTAAGAGGCATAATATTACTTATGAACCAAGGATTTCTCCTGGCCACGGCCGATGTGGGATTTTCCTGGGGTGTCACATTCACCCCCTGTTAGAGTCTCATCGTCCTTGATGAGGTATGCATCCACCATCCCGAACGACACAGGAGTGGCTCTGATACCATCTGTAACACCCCACCCTCTCACCACCAATATTGTCCGCTTTGCCCATCCAGAGCTCACGGATTTGTTTTGGGTTGCCCAAGTGGAGACTTCCCAAGAGGTCACCCATCCTGGAATTTCTCCCACCTGAACACGCTTAACTGTGGAGTTCTCCTCTCATCCACTAACATTAAGCCCCAAAACGCGTTGGTGATTTAAGAGGCAGAATATTACTTATGAACCAAGGATATCTCCTGGCCACGACCGATGTGGGATTTTCCTGGGGTGTCACATTCACCCCTTGTTAGAGTCTCATACCCATCGGTTAACCCACATAAAACACAAGTTTTTTTTACATCAAACACACGCTTATTTTACCTCATATATCTCAAACAGACCTACTAGAAGTAACATTATGATAACAGTGAATGCGTTTTATATCATATTGTATGCTTTGAATAATATCAGAACTAACGTGCGTTTTACATAATTAGGAATGCGTTTTATAACATCAATATCTGATATAACAATATTCAAGCACAAACATAAAACGCATCTATAATTTTCATCAAACGCACATTATTGTTTCATATCCATCTATACAATAATATTCAAGCACAAACACAATCACTCATCTTGTTCATCTTCAAACTCGCCAGCTACTCATCTAACATGCATCTTATACATCCCCAAACACAAACACACATTTAAAATAACAATCACACACATACCTGAATTCTTTAGGTTTAAAGGTCTGTTATTATTTTGTTTGCTTCTCCGTTCTCTTGAAACACCTGCTTCATAGAAATGTATTTTTTTAGTTTTTTTTTTTTATTTTTCCTCATAAACGATCAAAATTAAAGTACGAATATGAAGATTTGCTTACTTGTTTTGTGTTTTGGAGCCATAATCGGTTGCTAATTGAATGACCGTCTGTCGTTGATGGTTTACTTTGTGATTTTGGGTTTACAGAGTAACGTTTTGAGTATTATTATTTCCATGTTTGACGCAAATCAAAATAACTGACAAATTAATGAGATGATTTGGGCGGTATAATTAAAAAAAAAAAACTAAATTAATTAACATAATTTGTCTAATTTACCCTTCGAACGATTAACTACTTCTTAAACGCTTTGGATATTTACGATCGTGCCACCATGATTTTAAGCCTAATCAATGGCTGGAGGTCCTTCTTACACTTTGTATGTTAAGGACGCTTTCTACAATAGCTTCTCTCTGAATATTTATTATGTTTATCCACTTTGAATGTATTATTTTTTGGTGGGTTATGGTATGACGGGTTGTGGTTTTGGACGACAACAGAGGGTGTTGGTTCTCGATGGAAGGTCTCGGTTGTGATGGGTTATGGTTTTGGGTTATGGTGCAGACGTTAACAAACAAACAATTTTTTTCTTGCAGATTTCAGACGTTTGGCTCGTCTCTTCTTTTGCAGATGTCTGTACCGAAGTCTTGAATACATAAATATTTTAGCTACATGTAGCCCCTATGAATAAATTATAAAAATTAGGAAAATTAAAAAGTTTTGACAAGTAAATTTGCAATTAAGATATCACTTTTTGGCAAAACCTTAGGCAAAACCTTAGGAATACCTAAGTTTGGAGATACCTAAGTTTGAAAGTCTTAGGTTGAAGTCTCAAAATTGATGCGATTAAAAAAATTCGTCTTAAAAGAAGACATCATTTCTTGGTTGTTTCAATATAGTCGAGTTAGCTACTAGCTAAATACTATTAACAACATAAATCAAGTCAAGTCAAGTCAAGTCAAATCTTTTAGTCAACCATTGACTCCATAACACAAATCAAGTCAAGTCAAGTCAAGTCAAGTCTCCTAGTCAACCATTGGCTCCATGATTTTAGCCATTGTATTATATAATACATTATACTTAGTCAACCATTGATTCCATAATCTTAGCTAGACTTAGTCATATGTAAGCATATATAAAGGCCTTGATGTATTGTTGATAGACACACAAAAACATTACATAATACACAATTTCAATACAAAAACCACTCGGTTTATATGGTATCAAGAGCCTAAAAGCTCACTTGAGCCATCTTTGATCCCAACCTATTCGATAGACACATTCTGTCCGCAATCTGCTTCTTTTTTTCTTCTTTCGATTTACCATGGCCAAACAAATCACCCACATTATCGCCACCACAACCCGAAACCAAGGGCCACCTCGAACTACCAATACCAAAACTCGCCCGACTCGCAACAGTAACACCTATTGCTACTATTGTAACATTCCCGGACATGACACTAATGATTGTTGCAAACTTAGTCGCTTCCTACAAGAACACAATGTCTCATCTCAAAATACCAACACCCCGGTGGTTAACTACACCACCCTTCACCCAACGGCTACAACTCCATCTTGGATGTGGGACACCGGTGCGTCCAACAACACCACGAACAACAACCAACAATTTCCCGTTCTTTCCGAATACGGAGGACCCGATAAGATCGTGCTAGGTGATGGTAAAACTCTCCATATAACTCATATTGCACAAACAACTATTCAAACAGAATCTCGTCCACTTCTTTTAAATAACATTTTAATTGCTTCTAATCTTCGAAATAATCTTATTTCCATTGCCAAAGTTTGTCGTACTAATCGTGTTTCCGTTGAATTATTTTCCCTATCATTTTTTGTCAAGGATCTACGCACGGGGGGCGCCTCATGCGAGGAGTGAACATCAATGATGTCTACTATGGACCAATCTCATTGTCTCCTCAAGTCAACAACACCCAAACAAACTCTCTTCCCATGTGGCACCACATACTTGGACATCCATCGCTTCAAGTGTTCAAGTCTTTAATTTCTAAATTGGGACTTTGTTTTAATGGTGACCCATGAGTCTTTTCATTGTACTTCATGTTCCCTAAATAATAGCCACAAACTACCTTTTGGCAAAAACTCTTTTGTTGCCAATCAACCTCTACAACTTCTCTACTTCGACGTATGGGGTCCCGTAAAAACGTCAATCGATGGCTTTAAATACTATTTCATTTTGTTGACTATTTTTCCAATTACATTTGGTTATACCCAATCAAACAAAAATCCGATGTCAAAATTCTTTTTCCACAATTTAAATCTCTTGTTGAAAACCTTTTCAAAACCAACATTGTTGATTTGTTCACTGATAATGGGGGTGAATATGTGGGTCTTTCACCTTATCTTGCCTCTCAAGGTATCTCCCATTACACAACACCACCTCACACACCGGAACAAAACGGTATTGCCGAACGACGTCACCGACACGTCGTGGAAATCGGCCTCGCATTACTCTACTACTCCCACTTACCACAACATTTTTGGTCCCATGCCTTTCAAACCGCAACCCACCTAATCAATCGTTTGCTTACACCCATCCTTAACAACAAATCTCCCTACGATATGTTGTTCAAAACCGCTCCTGCTTATTCCAAACTCAAACCGTTTGGTTGTCTTTGCTACCCATGGTTAGGACCCTATGCTACTTCCAAACTCCACTCCCGTTCAACGACGTGCATATTTCTTGGGTACTCATCTCTAAATCGGCATTCAAATGCTATGACCCTTCTATTCACAAACTATACCACTCTCGCCACGTTGAATTTATCACACATACTTTTCCATCTCAAATCACCAACCCCCAACCCAAACACATGTCATTTGACTCCTTCCTATCCACATACCAATCGGCACAATCAACCACCTCTTCTAACCAACCCACTCCAGACCCAAACATCTTGCATCATCCAACCCCTACTTCACAGCCCACATCACCCGAAGCCCAAACCCTTATCCATCCACAAACCCACGGCCCACCTCCTCTACCTCCTACACACAATACAGGTCCAAACAACCAAACCTCCCACACAACAGGCCCTACACCCCAGCCCATCGAGACACCCTCACCAACCGGCCCACCAACTCCACCCGATAGCAACACCCATACCCCCAACCGATTCCCACTCCACCGACCCCACCTCACCAATGTCTTCATCCAACACATCCGATGATCCCACGAACTCACCTCCACATAACCCTAAACCACCTCGTCGACAACCAAAACCCAACTCAAAGTATTACAACCCCAACTTTGTCAACTCTACCACTATTCACCCTCTACCCGTTTCTCTTGAACCATCCACTTATACTCAAGCCTTGAAAGATCCGGATTGGCGCCATGCCTTGAGTATATTCAGACATCTTCTTAGTCATCAAAACTTCTTCAACAGACACCGGCTCATCCAAATCCATCTTCTGGGCAACACACGCCACGTTACCAGTAGTAATCTCCTCAACACCGAGTTGCATACCAGTTCAGCCAAATCCCTCATCTTTCTGAATCACCAAGGCCTGGTTCTGGTTATCTGATTGGGTTTGGCTGTTTGGTGTAGAAATAGGAATGATAGTTCTGGTTCGGTTGTGTGGTGTTTGATTTTGGTTCTGGATTTGTGTAGTGGTTTGTCTAACAGTATTGTTTGGTGAGTTATTTTGGCGGTTTTGGTAATTGTTTTGTTGTTGAAAATTGGAGTTTTTTTTTTTACTTTGGTATGATACCTGATTTTGACGGTTCTGGTAGTTGGTGTTGAAAGGATTCCTGTTCCCCTGCTGTGCTGGCTGCGTGCATTCTCTCTTGAAGTGACCTTTCCCACCACAGTTAAAACATGTCACTTTAGCTTTGTTGAAGCCATATGTGGTGTTTGGAGAAGTAGAAAGATCAGTTCTGCCCGTCTTCTTGATGAACTCAGTCGCTCTCCTCATAACACTAGCAAACGCCCACTGGATGTCAATGAGCTTCATCTCCTCTTTGTCAATTTGCGCATAGTCTTCACTGGTTAGGTTGTTGTTACCAATTTGACTAGGGACTAACTCGTTATAAGAAGCGACCATAGCAGAAACCAATGCTACATGTTGCTGTGCAACTTAAACAGTAACATTGTTCAAGTTCGAAGTCTCCAACACAATTGAGCTCTGATTAGGTTGATTTTGGTTTATTTGGGTTTGATTCATTTGAGGAATGTGGGATTGTTGTTGAGATTGATTTATACTTGTAGAATAACAAGCAACTTGTTGCATCGGTGAAAATTGTGGGATGTAAGTAGTAGTAGGGTATGATGGTGGGGTATAAGATGAAGTTTGAGCAAGATAGTTTATGGGGGCTTTGGGTGGTTCAACAATACTTGATACACAAGCAAGGTGTGGAGCAACAGTAGTACTAGAACTTGAACTAGCTAGAGATAAAGATGTACCGCCATGGTATAACTCTGGATTCTGAGGAACTTATGCTCTTTTCGCCTTCCTCTTTTCTTCCATCTCTTTATTTTCAAGCTTCTAGATAAACTCATTGATGGTCTAGTATTGGTACGCATCCTTTTCCTTGAGTACCTCGCTATGTTGATTCCAGTATGACGGCAATGCATCAGCAAACTTGTCCACCAGCTCAGACATCGGTATGTTAATCTCATAACTTGAAAATTTAGTCAATAAGTGACAGTACCTCGGAATCAACTTCTTCAACGTCTCATTTCCCATATAGCTGAAGTTCTCAAACTCTTTTCTCAAATCCTCCATTCTAAGCTTTCTCGTCTTCTCATTCCCATCATGACGATTCCTTAACATGTTCCACAATTGT